>JAUMHN010104100.1:0-24845 GCA_032360265.1 Heliamphora ciliata
TCAATGTCAAGCTTTGTTGATGGACTCATGGGTGTTCCCAAAATTTTGCCTTCTTCCATGTTGAACCATTTGAGCAAGTTCCGTATGTACTTTGATTGACTTACAAACGTTCCATTTTTGGCTTGTTTGATTTGAAGTCTAAGGAAGAATGTGAGTTCGCCCATTATGCGCATTTCGAATTCCTTTTGCATACATAATGAGAATTCCTTGCATAAGCTTTCGTTAGTAGCACCGAATATAATATCATCAACATATATTTGAATGATAAGCATATCTTCATGGCTTATTTTTATAAAAAGTGTTGTGTCAATTTTGCCTCATACAAAACCATTTTCAAGTAGGAAACCGATTAGTCTTTCATACCAAGCTCTAGAAGCTTGTTTTAAACCATACAATGCTTTGGATAATTTGAAAACGTGATTGGGATAGAGATAGTTTTCAAAGCCCGGTGGTTGTTCAACATAAACCTCTTCATCGATAAGACCATTCAAAAATGCACTTTTTACATCCATTTTATATAGTTTGAAATTCTTATGTAATGCATATGCAAGTAAAATACGAATGGCTTCCATCCTAGCTACGAGTGCATAGGTCTCATCAAAGTCTATTCCTTCTTCTTGATTGTAACCTTGTACAACTATCCTAACTTTGTTATGGACAACAATGCCATTTTCATCCTTCTTGTTTCTATAAATCCATTTGGTTCCAATTATGGTATGATTTCTAGGTCTAGGAACTAAATGCCATACTTCATTTCTTTCGAATTGATTAAGTTCTTCTTGCATTGCCATTATCCATGAATCATCTTCTAATGCATCATTTATATTCTTTGGTTCTTCTTGAGATAAAAATGCAAGATGATTACTAATGTTTTTGTAAGAGGATCGAGTAGTTACCCCTTTTGATGGTTCACCAATAATTTGATCCAAAGGGTGATCCTTTACAATCTTCCATTCTTTTGGCGAGACTTCATGTTCCTCTTGATCTTGATCATCAATATGGACTTCGATACTTTTTCCCTTATCTTCATTGATTTGCAAATCCTCTAAGCCTTTGTTGATTTCTATATCATCATCATTAGAAAGCTTGGAAGAGAAAGGATTAGCTTCATCAAATCTAACATGAATAGATTCAACTAGAGACATTGTTCTTTTGTTATAAATTCTATAAGCTTTGCTATTAATTGCATAACCAAGAAATATACCTTCATCCGATTTGGAATCAAATTTGCCTGAATAATCTTTTTCATTCAATACAAAACATTTGCAACCAAAAACACGAAAATAAGAAATATTGGGCTTTCTTCCATTCCATAGTTCATAAGGAGTTTTATTAAGATGAGGTCTTATATAAACTCGATTCATTACATAACAAGCAGTATTGACCGCTTCAGCCCAAAAGTACTTAGGTAACTTGTGCTCATTTAACATAGTTCGAGATATTTCTTGTAATAAATGATTTTTCCTCTCTACAACCCCATTTTGTTGAGGAGTTCGAGGATCTGAAAATTATGAGAAATGCCATTTTGATCACAAAAGTTTTCAACCTCTTTATTTTTAAATTCTCCTCCTTTATCACTACGGATGTGTAAGATTGAATAGTACTTTTCATTTTGAAGCTTTCTACAAAGTTTGAAAAATACAAAACGTACTTCATCTTTCGATGCTAGAAATAAAACCCAAGTATACCTTGAAAAATCATCAACTATTACAAAACTATATACTTTTTCACTAAGGCTTTGAACATTCATGGGACCAAATAAGTCAAGATGAAGTAATTGTAGTGGCCTATTAGTAGAAATTTCTAATTTTTTTTTGAAACTCATTTTGGCTTGCTTACCAAATTGGCAAGTATCACAAACTTTGTCCTTAATGAATTTGGTTTGGGCAAGCTTTTTACCAAATCTTTCTTGACAAGTTTAGATAGGAGATCCATGCTAGTATGACCTAGCCTCCTATTCCATAACCAACTTGTTTCATTTTGTGCCAAAAGACATTTGACATTTTGAGAATCTAGTTTATCAAAATTTATGGTATATACATTTGCAAAATGATTTGCAACAAATAACACTATGATTATTCTTATCTTTAACAATACAAGTATCATGCTTGAGTTTAACGCAATACCCTTTATCACATAATTGACTAATGCTTAAGCGATTATGCTTTCGACCATCAACAAGTAAGACATTATTAATATGAAGGGAGGATTCTTTACCAACTTTGCCTTCACCTATGATCTTGCCTTTACCATTATCTCCAAAGGTCACATAGCCTCCATCTTTAGGTTTTAACCTCAAGAATTTTGTTTTGTCTCCCATCATGTGTCTTGAACATCCACTATCCATTTACCATTTTTCTTTAGATGCGGTGGACTTCAAGCATACTTACAAAACAAATTACGTCACTTTCTTTGGTACTCAAATCTTTTTGGATCCTTTAGGATTAGTGTCTTTAATTTTCCACACCAATTTTGTGATACCATTCTTTCTTTTCATTGGACAATCAAATTTAATATGTCCCTTTTTGTTACATAGGAAACAAATTGTGTTCATAAAAGTTACTTGAAGATGAGGCTTGAAAATCTTTGGATTCTTTCACAAAGGAACTTTTCAATGTTTTCTTGTGGCTTGTTTCTCCATTGTAACCAATGCCTTCTTTATTTAATGACATTCTTTGAGCTCCTAAAAGTCTTTCAAAGTTTTTCTTTCCATTTGTAAATTTGTAAATAATTTTGGAGTAGTCATCTACTTTCTTCCTCAAATCACATGAGATATCATTTTCAAGATCCTTTCCTTTTAGAGTCTTAAGTTCATTTCTTAACAATTTATTTTCCTTTTCTAATTGAGAAATCTCATTTTTGGAAATCTTTGTCACTCTATCAAACTTGACTCTATAAATAAGTTTTTCCCTTTCCAAGGGACTCAACTTGCAAATCATGATTATTTTGAATTTTTGAAAAGGACTCCTTTAAATCGTTCAACATTTTGGATTGATTTTCAATTTTCTTAGATAGTTTCTCATTTTTCATTTTCAGGTTTATATTCTTCTTTCCCATTTTGAAGAATTTTTTATGTAAGTCATATAATTCATTTTTAAGATCTTCATAAGATGGTATAGATTCACAAGAACTAGATTCATTACAAGAAGTAGATTCAAGTAAAATAGAATTGGGATGAGAATTTACCTCCTCATCCATGCTAGCCATCAAGCAAAAATTTGCAATTTCTTCATCGCTAGAACTTTCGGTAGACTTGTTTGAATCCGTGTCATCCCAAGTTGTAGCTTTCATGGCCTTCTTTTTCTTCTTTAGATCATTTTTGAGTAGAGGACATTCCGGTTTGATGTGTCCCACTTTCTTGCAATTGTAGCATGTAAGAGGCTCTTTCTTGTAATCTCTCTTGCTTGAATCACCTTTATCAAATCTTGTGTTACGAAATTTTTTTGCAAATCTTTTATCTATTTTGAAGAACTTTTTGAGTCTTCTAGTGAAGAGAGCCATATCATCATCATGAAGCTCTTTTTTTTCTTCATCGCTAGAACTTTTTTTTGACGCTTTTAGAGCAATAGATTTCTTTGCTTTGTTTTGCTCGTTGACTCTATCGTAGATATTGAGTTCATACGTCAAGAGGGATCCGATGAGTTCATTCAATGTCATAACTCTTAGATCTTTAGCTTCTGAAATGGCAGTCGCCTTAGCTTCCCAAATGGGTGGTAAGACCTTAAGCACTTTCCTTAACAATTCATAAGATTGGTAAGATTTTTCAAGAGCACTAAGAGAATTAATGATGTGAGTAAACCGAGTATACATGCTAGAGATGAATTCATCATTACTCATTTTAAATCCTTCATATTCACTAATTAACCTATCAATTCTAGAATCTTTAATTTCTTGTGTATCTTCATATGTAATTTCTAATTTTTCTCATATTTCTTTAGCATTCTTGCAAGTCATAATACGATTATATTCATTTGCATCAAGAGCACAATATAAAGCATTCACAGCACTAGAATTTATTTGGAGTAGTTTCGTATCACTCATTCATTTCTTCTTCACATTATGGAACCTCTTTTCCTTCAACGATTTTAGTAGGTTTAAAGTTACCTTGGACAATTACTCTCTAAGCTCTCCAAACCATTGTTTGAATGAAAATTCTAATCCTTCGTTTCCAAAAGGTGTAATTTACACCACAAAAGATAGGAGGTCCTGCAGAGGATTGGCCCTCTCCAAAAGGGGATACACCTATACTTGCCATAGATCTTTTCACAAAAACTTGTTAGGTAAAAATGTGACCTATGCTCTCATACCAATTATGAGTGTAATGTGATCCTAAGAGGGGGGTGAATTGGAGATTTTAAGATTTCTTTCAAGATATTCAACTTTAAAGCATGCAATATATAATTTCTTGATCTTATGTGGATAAGCTAATATTCAATCAAATGTAAAGATAAAGAGTTTGTAGGTTAGAGAGATTGAAATCGAGATTTTTACAAGGTTCGGTGCACCGGTCTACGTCCTTGCCTCTAGCAACACGCTTGAGGATTTTCACTAGTCCCTCCTTATAGGTGGAGATACCTCTCTCCTTCACGAGACGGAGAAGCCTTTACACCAAGAGCGTACAAGCTCTTAAACCCAAGTGATATTTCCTCACTTGAACAAGGCTTAAGACCAAGCCTTCACAAATGTTTGATGAAAAGAGTGTACAAGAATTGGCTCCTTCAATGAGCAAGTGAGTACAACAATATGGTACACTAATTCACTCTCAAAGAATATATCAAATGAAGCTCAATGAGATTTTCTAAGTGTTTCACACAAGTATGAGTAAGAATGTGAAGAATGAGTGCACAAGTTTGAGTAGTAAATGAGTATTCTCTTTGAAAAGCTTCTTGTTGGCTTTCGTATTGATAATGTGGTCCTTTTATAACCAAAATTTTGAGCTAGCCATTGTGGCTAAAAAGATGGTTTGACTTTTCAGAAAAATTAGCCATTAAAACAGTCAGAACAGCAATTCGGTAAACTTCAGTCGACTGAATCTATAAAATAGCCATTCAGTCGACTGGGTTTAAGGAGCCAGTCAACTAAACCCTTTGAGAATCTTTAACTTGATTTTTCAGAAACATTTTCAATCGACTAGGATTGAAATTCAGTCGTTTGAACCTCTTAAGTGCATCAAATTGATTTTCCAGTAGGTTTTTCAGTCGACTGAAATTATGATTCAGTCGACTGAACCTTTGAGGTTTAGTTTTCGTACTTTGAAGATTATTTCATGAAAGTTTTGAATGTAAATGAAGATCTTTATTAATTTTGATGTGTTTAAGACACCATGTAAACTTGTTTAAGAAGTTTCTCAATTTGAGCACAAGTTTGGTTCTTTTATAAAACAATTTATCCTTTTAGGAAATAGATATGCAAGGGTTACACCTTTTCACATTTGGTTTCCTATGAGCTTCAAAGGATATATAGAAAGAGTAGTGAACTTACATTGATCCTATTTTACAATACAAATAAAAACCTTAAACTAAGTCTTCAATCCTTCGTCTTTTGCATTGATCCAAGAACTTGTTATCGAAGTATTTGACTTGAATATGCTTCATGGCTTTGACTTTGTATCTTTAATTATGCTTAACATGTGTTTCCTGTAAATGGTCTCAATTTGCATAATTAGATACTTTGGTTTGTTATCATAAAAAATGGTCGTTGAAGACTTATTAGGCTAACAAAACATTTTAAAGATCAGTAGCTATTTTTGTTTTTCTTGATTTTTCTCAAAAATCAAGTGGCAACTCTATTTTCAACAAAAAAGATTTTTTAAAATTTGACTTTCAAGGTGTTAAAATATTTTTCAAACATCCTTTGAAATTTCTTATTTTTAAACTACCGAAAAATCCCAAAATTCTAGCGCCACAGTATTTTCTATCGACTCTACTGGGGACTGGTTTACAAAATCAATTAAGAGGGCTAGACTTGAAAACATCATTGGTTCTTACTATTTATTTCTCATTTGTATTCTCGCTTGCATGTGCATTGTTCTTAACCCCTTCTGTCTAGTCGACCTGATGCCCCGAAAGTTCATCCGTTTCGAGAATTATTGGGAAGACGGGCAACCTTTATTGACTGTACGCTTTTATAGGTACAGTAAAAGAGTTTGGGCACACTATTTGATCTTGTCTTGCACCACACTAAGCATGAGAGGTATTTACCTGGCTCTATTCAAAAGGTACCCTAAGTGTTGATAAAAATCAGCCTCTTTGCATGTAGTAGCTTAGAACCCCCCATTAGGTGCTGCTAACCCCAGTAGGATTATGTGTTTTGTCAATTGTATGTTTTGTTTGTGTGTTAGGTTTGTTTTCTCAGCTTATGATAGTTCATTCTCTGGGTTTCAGCACGGGTTTTTCTGTTATCCCTTGTTGTTGAAGTTAGTTTTTCCCTTAGATTTTTACCTGGGTATTTGTTCTTCGTCTTGTCTAGCTTTCTCGCCGTAGTTTTCTTCTTAGGGTCATGCCCGTGTTTTATTTTGAAGCCTCTAGGATAGTTCTCTCTCTTTCGAGTTCTTCCTGGGTTATTGGTTTTACCCCCGTTTCTGTTTAGGCCCACTTTCTTCGACCTGCGTGAGCTAGTTTTGCTTCCCTACCAAAATGCGGCCCACTTTTCTCCTTAGAATCTTAGATCAAACCGGTCCCCTCGGCCTAGTTCTATTTTCTTGTTAGAGTGCTGCCCGTTTATCTGTTTAGATTCTTCGAATAAACCTTTCCTCCAGAAGATGGTTGTTCTTCTCCTTAGCCATCATCTTGGGTTTTTAGATGTCCTATTGTTATGCTGCCAGTATGAGCCCGACAGGGGTATTGCTTCAATTTTAGTAATTGCCTACTTATGGGTATCTGGAATGTTTGCTATCTATCGTCAGAATTATTGTTTGGAAAGTGTTTGATACTGGTTATTCTGCTTTGGAGATCCAAGTTTTCTTTAGGTTTAAATCATTGAGTTGAAAAGATTACAGTCAATGTGTGTCTAGGCTATATCAGTGACAGGTAGACTCTACAAGATATCTGAACGGCCAGCTGAATCATTGGGAATGGAAAAAAATGAAGTTAATCTGACAGCCTTGATGAGGGCAATCACTGAGATACAACGGGCCGTGGAGCAGCAAACCCAAGCTCAAAATTAGTGCCAAGCACAAATTTGGGCAATTCATGCCCGTCTGCCAGCGTAAATGGACAGCAGAATGACACAAATGAGAATGGTAAAGACTTTTGGGACGGTAACTAGGGACAGGATGCACCACAAGTTGCCGTGCCACCCCAAGTTCCTTGACATGTCCTGGTGGAGGAAGAGATTACGGTCCAATCTAAGGAGTCCACACTGGCAGAAAAGATTGATCGAATAGAGAAAGTACTGAGAAAAGAAAAGGGAGTGGAAGAATACATGCTAGATGTAGGTGGTTTGTGTTTATTCCTAGATGCTAAACTGCCAAAAAATTCAAGACGCTGGAGATGGAAAAGTTTGATGGCACCGGAGATCCTCGAATCCGTCTAAGGATGTATGTTGGAGCTCTCTTCCCATGGGGATTGACGACCAGCTCAAGGCCCAATTGTTCCACTGATCGGTTTTTGGGGCAGCACAAAGATGGTTTCTCTCTCTAGAGGTGGCTATGACTAGAACTTGAGAAGATATAGTCACTACTTTCATCAGTCAATACAACTACAACTTCCAGCTGGAAGTCACCACCCGAGAGCTAGAAACAACTCGTCAGGAGAACCAGGAATCATTTGTTGATTTCTTGACCCGGTAGAGAGGCAAAGCCGCTAAGATAACGAACTGGCCTATCAAGAAAGAATAAGTGAGAATTGTGGTGAAATATCTATAGTCCTCTCTGAAGCGTTATCTTATCACATAGCGGCTCTCTACCTTTGAGTAGCTATTTGATGCTAAGGTGTAGATTGAGGTTGCCATTCAGTTTGGAGACATTGAGAAAGTTGAGCCCAGTCAGAAACCAAGAAGGACCTTCTCCGCTAGCAACCAGAACCAACCCGCTGCTACTAACCTCGTGTCTCGTTCGAACGAGGTTAATCTTTTGAACCTTTCCTCCTCTGCTCAATAGCTAAGTTTACGCAACAGTCAAATAATGGCCAACAGCCGCAACAAAGGCCAAGGAGAATTTTCACCTCCCTCAACATTTCATTATCCACAGCCCTGAATTAACTTGTCGAGAAAGAGCTTATCAAGCCATTGGACACCATGCCCGTACCTTATTCCCTACCGCTGTGGTATAATTCTTCTCAGTATTGCGCCTATCACCAGGGTTACGGGCATTTGACTGATAAGTGTATGAGGCTGCGTTATGAAATCTAAGATCTCATCGACAACAAAGTAATCCCTCCACTATCTGCTACTCTAAAGCCAAATGTCATGACCAACCCTCTGCTAAACTATGCCAAGCAAGCTGGGGTAAACTGCATGTCTCAGGGACAATCAAAAGATCCAAGCCAGTACATCTGTTCAGCGCATCTACCGCGCCCGCATGTTTTAGCTACTGAGGATCAGACAGCTTCTTCGCTGATTATGGATGAAAACAACTCGGATATGATGGAGGAATGGAATGATGATGGTTGGGAAGGGTATCAAATGGCAATCCAAGTTAACCAACAAGAAGAAGAGGAGCGTAAAGAGGAAAACGATGGCCGTTGGACTACCCCGCACGGCCATATGGATTTGGCTATGTGCTCGACAGCATTACCCTTCCTCAACTTTTTAAGGAAGAGGTATATCTTGATGATATGCAATCTTATGGGTTAGTGAGGGTTGTGCTGAAATTAGATGGGGCTGAATGGACTGACTTTTGGGCCGCTTGGGAACAGCAGACGAGTTTTATCGGAGAGGACATCTGGGAAAAGGTCAACAATACGTGGGCTATTGAGGATGATGAGGAAAGAAGAGGAAGAGTAGTGGTCAGTGATTTAAATGATCTGTGGGAGTTTAAAAACCCTCTGTGCGTGGATGAGGTAAGGTAGACTAACAATGTACTGCCGGGATTGTGGGATCTCAAGGACGACGTGGAACATTTGACTAGGAGTGGGCGACATTTCAAGCCGGCGTAGTTGGAAAAAGGGTAACCAAGCGGGAAGGGAAAAGAGAAGGAACAGGAAGAAGAGGATGACGTTGTACTGAAGCAGCTGAAGAAGACACAGCTGTGAAAGGAGAAGAAGAGAAGACTCAAGAGGAAGATTGGGCCGATAAGTTGGATGGAATTAACATGGGGGCATTCTTCAACGAAAAGATGGCTTAGATGCACATAACTGATTAGCACCGACAGATTAACCAATCTCATTGTGGACATGTCTGCAAAGGATGTGAAGAACTGGTCCATGGAGTCCTATAATTTGCATATTACACGCTCTGAGTCAGAGTCGAAGTTGTAGTCGAGAGCACGTCTGCTTGTGTTTGTCCTCCTGTTTATGCTTTCGAGTTTATAATCCTGTCTTCCTTCAATGAAATGAACAAGATTTCTGGTTACTTTGCTTTGTTTGATTTATTTCATATGTTTTTCGATGATTTTGAATTCGACGGGAATATTCTCGAAAAAATAAAACTATTAATAAAAAGAGAAGAAGAAATGCGCGCCCAACCAATAATTGAAGAAACTTTGTCAATAAATCTAGATAATGAAACTAATCCACAAATTGTACAAATCGGTTCTTTTTTATCCTTAGTTGAACGTGAACAATTAATAACTTTATTAAAAGAATTCAAAGATGTATTTGCATGGTCTTACGAGGATATGCCCGAAATTGATCCCGACATTATCTAACACCATACCCTCTTGTACCCAGATGTTAAATCGGTCAAACAAAAGTTGAGACGAATTCGGCCAGAATGGACTCTAAAGATCAAAGAAGAAGTTACCAAGCAGATGAACGCTAGATTCCGAGTCTGTGTAGATTTTGGAGATCTAAACAAGGATAGCCCAAAAGACGACTTTTCACTGCCACATATTAATGTTTTGGTAGACAGTACGGCAAGGCATGCCTTGTTATCATTTATGGATGGCTTCTCCGGGTATAACTAGATTCTAATGGATCCCGAGGAGAAAGAAAAGATGACATTCACTACACCATGGGGCACTTATTGTTATCGTGTAATGCCATTTGGTTTGAAGAATGTTGGGGTAACCTATCAGAGGGCTGCTATTACTTTATTGCATGATATGATACATAAGGAGGTCAAGGTATACGTAGATGACATGATAGTAAAATTCAAGGATCACGATAGCCACATCATAGCACTGCAAAAGTTTATTTGAAAGGATTTGGAAATACATGATGCGGCTCAACCTACAAAAGTGTGCCTTTGGAGTCACCGCCTGAAAGATGCTTAAGTTTATGATCACTCAACGAGGCATCGAATTTGATCCTTCAAATATTAAAGCAATCTTGGAAATGCCTCCTCTAAGGACCGAACGAGAAGTCAGGGGTCTTTTAGGCAAAATACAGTTCATTAGCTGATTTATAGCCAAGCTGATAACTACCAGTGAGCCGTTGTTCTGCCTTCTAAAGAAGGGAGTCGAGTTTTAATGGGATAAAAAATGACAAGATGCCTTCGATACCGTGTGCTAGTACCTGTAAAATCCACCTGTTCTGGCTCTCCCCAAACCTGATAGGCCATTGATCCTCTACTTGTCAGTGACCGATTCAGCTATGGGATGCATGCTGGCACAGGAAGGAGAAACTAGAATCGAAAAGGCGGTCTACTACTTGAGCAAAAAGATGACAGGGTTAGAGATACACTACATGCCACTGGAAAAGACATGTTGGACTTTGGTTTGAGCTTCTCGAAAGCTGAGACATTACATGCTATCTTTCACAGTGAATATAATATCTCTGATGGACCCATTAAAATACCCGTTTGAGAAGCCAGCGCTGACAGGAAGGTTGGCTCAATGGTTGCTATTACTATCAGAGTTTGATCTTAAATATGTCACTTGGAAGTTAGTCCAAGGTAGAGCAGTAGCAGAATTCCTGGCCGACTAACCAGTCGAGGAAGATGAAGATGCAGAATTCCAATTCCCTGATGAACAGCTGATGGGAGTTGGAGACGACAAGTGCACTCTATATTTTGATGGTGGATCCAATCAGTGTAGCTATGGAATAGGAGTTCTCCTTGTCACTCTTGATGAATCACACATTCCTTTGTTTCTGAATCTCAATTTCAAAGTCACCAATAACCAAGCTGAGTACGAAGCATGCTTAGTTGGATTGGAGGTAGCCTTGGAATTAGGGGCAAAGAAATTGGAAGTCGTCGGAGACTCGGCATTGGTGGTTTCATAAGCAAGAGGAGAATGAAAAGTTAAGGACTTAACACTGATTCTCTCTCATCAAGAGTTGGAAAAATTGATACCATACTTTGAATTAGTGGTCTTCACTCATGTACTGAGGCTACAAAACAAATTTGCTGATGCATTGGCCATTATAGCTTCAATGATTGACATACCACCCAGAGTCAAAATGAGGCCATTAATAATCAAGCAGGAGAGAAAGTCGGCATACGAGGTGACTGCCACAATTGAGGAAAGCACCAACGAACTTCCGTGGTATTTTGACATTTAGAACTTCGTAGAAAAAGAAGAATACCCCAAGTTTGCTAGCAAAAAGGACAAAAGAATAATACGACCATTATCTACGCAGTTTGTCATCTGCGGGGGAAGACTATACAAACGAGGGCATTCTGGCGTCAATAGTGAAGAAGGGCAGGGATTGATGAAAGAGATACATACAGGAGTCTGTGGGCCTCACATGAGTGAAAATATGTTAGCGAAGAAGATCCTACGACAAGGGTATTTTTGGATGATAATGGAGATAGATTGTATACAGTTTGTGCGAAGGTGCCATAAGTGTCAGATTTATGCAAACCTTTTGCACGTTCCCCCATCTCAACTGTATAACCTGACGTTGCCATGGCCATTCTCGGTATAGGGCATTGATGTGATTGGCAGGGTAACACCGAAGGCGTCAAATGGGCACGAGTTCATTTTAGTGGCCATTGACTACTTTACCAAGTGGGTGGAAGTAGCATCCTACTCGGTATTAAAAGCCTCATATGTTGCTAAGTTCATTAAGGAAAACATCATTTGTCGGTATGGGATCCCTCATGAGATTATCTCGGATAATGGCTCGTATTTCCAAATAAATGGGGCAGTTGACGTAGCAAACAAGGACGTTAAGAAGATCCTGCAAAAGATGATCAGCTCGCATACCGATTGGCTGAAACATCTACCCTTTGCACTCTGGGGATACAGGATGTCAATCAGGGCTTCAACAGGAACTACGCCATATTCCTTAGTGTACGGGATGGATGCTGTGCTTCCCATTGAGGTGGAAATTCTTTCGCTAAGAGTAGTAGCCGAAGCCAGTATTCCAGAAGCAGAATAGCAAAAGAACCGAATGGAAGAGCTACTTTTGTTTGATTAAAGAAGGTTGTCGGCTCTGTTTCATATACAAGGGTACCAAAGGAGGATAGGTCGAGCGTTCAATAAGAAGGTCAAGACCCAGGATCTCAGAGAAGGAGATTTGGTTCTTAAGAAAATCAAAGCTCCCATCTTCGACCCCAAGGGGCAAGTTCAAGCCCAACTGGTTCGGTCTATTTTTGATCAAAACCATCATGACCGGTGGTGCAGTTTATCATTATAGATTTGGATGGCAATGTGTTCTCCACTTTAGTCAACCTTGACAAGCTCAAAAAGTATTATCCTTGAGGTAAAAATAAGGATAAAATAAAAACTCGCTGAGTTGAAAATCAAAAAGGCAACTCAGGTAAAAGTTAGAGCAGTCCGCAGGGCCGAAAACCCAAAAGGGCGAACTTGGGAAACGTTAGGGCACCGTAAAAGGAGAGTGTCAATACTTGAGTGTAAATCGAGCCCGAATTACGTTATGGCCTGATTCCAATCTTTGGGATACGTAAGCAGCTTCTTTCAAGAAGTCCGACCACATTCTTTGTCTTTAACCATCTTTGAATCTGAGTAAGACTAATGCAAATCTATCTCTGGATTTTGATAATGAAGTCATTTAATTGCAAAAATTGAAAAACTTTCGATGACTTTGAACCATCTTAAACATAACATGGGACTTTCATTACTCTAGCTTCAAATTACAATGTTTTGAAAATAAAAGGGAGGACGCGCAAGTCCCAAACTCTACAAACAAAATAAAAATGAATGCTGTGAAATCTTTAAAACAAAGCAGAAGGCCTCAAATCCTTCCTCTCTTTGTTACCTGCTTGCCCTCTTCTTTATCTTTCTTCTCCCTATCCTGCATCATCCATGTCCTGTACTCAGTAGAAAGCTTGCTCTATAGCTTCTACATCTCCATCTGAGAACGAGACGACCAAGCGTCTTGATATAATGCTAGAAACAGGGCTCGCAGCTAAGATGAAAATAAATGGTCTCGGATACTGTGGAAGATGATCTAGCTCCATCCAAATTGCTGCATGATCCAATGAGGGTAGTAGAAAGTAGACTGGCGTAGGCCAATCAGCAGAACACTAGGGTGATCTATGGTAGTCAGGCTTATGGCAGGGATCTGCCACCAAGAGCACTGTCAAGTGATGTCTGGGTTTGTCATGGAAGAGAGGTACTGCTACCAAGATGCCACGATGCTGCATATCTAGTAGTAGGGGCGATAAAGGAGAGTTATAGCACTGTACCTATCCATAGGAGGTTTTTGCATGAGGTTCACCTTCTCTATCAGCCAGTTCTGCAAAAGAACAACAGAAAATAGTCAGAGAAAAGTTATGCAAAGAAATAAAATAGATTGAAAGGAGGCCTCAGATGGCCAACGAGGATTACGAGATGGTCGGAGGGCATGATGATGAGCTCTTCGAACCTGAGCCTGAATTAGATGAAGGGGTAGAAGGGGACCAATCGGGAAGCTAAGAGTGCTACCTTAGAGGACATCAAAGTATATGACAAAATATGAGCGTACAAGAATTTTAGGTACGATTTGGGCATGAATGCACCTATCATGGTTGAGTTGGGATGGAACGGACCCCCTTTGAGGGCACAGCAGGAGGTCCCCGACAAAAGCCTAGGGATGTGGGGGAACTGATCATTGAAGATTCGTGGAAGAGGCAAGTGGGAGGTGGTATTGCAGAGGTATTGATAAAGGAACTCCGACAGGGAAAGGCACTCTTCACGATTTTTCACTACCTACTTGATGGAAGTTACGAGGACTGGGGGTGGATGAATTAACCGTTGAAGACTAGTAAAAAAAGGCAAGTGGAAGGCAGCTATCAAGAGCAGTGCATGTGAAAGGTGTTGAGTGTACTTGAAAAAGCAGGGGGCTGCCAGCAAAGGTGGTAATCTCGCCATGGTGAACAATGTCTAGGCCAATCAACATTTTAGCCAGAACCAGTTGGACAAAGTCTTTCCCTAACCACATTTGGCCCGCAATGTCCACTAGCATGCAGCTAAGTCGCCCATCAGAAGGAACGCGAAGGAATTGAGCCAAGAGGTAGAAACACAGAGTATTGCGTCGTCGCATCTGAAAATCAAGGTCGCTGAGGACACCGATAGGACAAAATCTCTCAATAATCCAAGGAATGTCAAGCCAATCATTAGATGTTAAGAGAGAAGCCTCCATCCTAGACAAGCCACATAATTACATCACCTACTACCAAGTAGAAAGGAAGAAAGTCAGAACAACAATGAAACTCCGTGAGGACAGGTCTGAAATGGCAGCAAATTCCTCCACAGTGGGGCATAGCTCTTCAAAGCCGAATTGAAAGAAGCGGATTTGTGGGACCTATAGCTGAGCAACAGCCTTCAATAATGGTCCATCAATCTTTATGGCCATCAGGGAAAACAAGGCAATGACACCGAATAAGGAAAAGTTTAGGCGTTCGTTGTGGGAGAATTCTTCAATCCATGTGGAAAGTGGACCATGGAAGAAGCCATCTGAGTGATAGTAATAGAAAATGGGGCCTCTAGGGCTGTATTTATAAGGCATAAAATGGCAAAAAATCAAAAACTTGGAGAATAGTACAGTCAAAGTGGTGACCACCACCTCGAAGTAGGTGACTGCCAACATGAAAGTACACAGTACATTGACGCCACTCTATTTACCGAGCGACCGCCATGTGTCCCTTGGGTTATGGGGCGACCACCACCTTGGATTGTGGCGATCGCCATGTTAGAAAGTGGCGGGTTTGTATGTTTGCAGATTTTGAAAATTCGTGTGAAGTTATATCATGCATTTAGAATAGTTTGAGCAGTAAATGAAGATAGACCATACAAACAAGATATACATAAAGCGGTAAATGGCATGAAGACCCAAAAAATGCATCAAAAAATAACAAAATGTAAATTGGGGCACCCACGCCCAATAACTTGTGAAGTTTGGGCATGAAGGCCCATAAATCATGTAAGTGTGTAGAAATGTATCAAATTGGGCTACGCAGGCCCAAAAAACTGAATTTATAAAAGTGTATTTAAAAGGGGGGAGTCTCTCTCAATCTCTCTCACTCTTGCCTCGGGCGGACCCGGCGGGAAGAAGGATCGGCCTCCTCCGAGCTGTCATCGTCAAAAAGTCTCTCGAAATCATCACTGTCATCTGCGCCATCTGAAGAAGAGGATATAACTCTGGAGTGGCTCTAGGTAGAAGAGACAGATCCTCGGGAGCGGGCTCTAGAAGAAGTGGCACGGGACCCACAACCTCGTGCAGGAGATGGGACTGGTGCAGGAGCAGGAGCCTGAGGTGGTACTACAACAGCTACTGGTGGCTATAGAAAGAGACAAAAAGTAAGAGAACAGTATAGAATAGAACAATGAGATCAAAGAGAGAGACACTCACTGGCAGAGCGACAAAAGGGACCCCAGCTGCACACAGAGCAGCATCCTGTTGGCGATCCAGGGTCCACGTGCCACTCACCACCAGCATAAAACGGTCCAGCCAGGCCTAATCTGCTTGTCAAAAGGAATAAAGAACTAAGCAGTCTAAATAGAGGAAAGATAGAAAAGGGAACAGCGAAAAAAAGATCAAACCTGAGCATACACCGGTCGAAACTCCAGAGCAAGAGGAACTGGGATAGGGATGTCGAAAGGGTACCCGGCAATAAGGTCAATACACTCTAGGGTACCTCAACCTCCATAACCCCATCACTCCAGCAGCAGTAGCTCCAGCACCGTCATCAGTAGCCTCCGGTGCTCGTCTCCTCCTACCACCAGCTGGGCCAGGTCTGAGTGGTCCCAAAAGATGTGCCCGAGCCCAAGCAGTGTAATCTCCCTCGTTCACCAGGAGTTCCGAGGCATGTGTCCCCACCATCTCCAGGTGCATGTCCGCACGGCTCAGGAGATCGAATCGGCACATGCAGGTTGGACGGACCACCGGGATCCAAAAGTAGTTGAGGTTAAGTGACTGGCGGACAACCATCTCTCTGAGGTAGTACTCCCGACCAAATGGACCCTCCAGCAGGATCCACCTCAAAGAAATGTCTCAGCTGTGCATCAGATCTGTGCCAGCTCGATCATCTACTTTGCGCAAGACGTCCTAGTGGACCTATAGAAATTCAAAATACAGTGCATCATAGAACAATAATTAATGCAGTGAACGATAAATAGTGAGCAGTGAATACAGCACAGTATGCAGGGTACAGTGATTAGTGTGTAGAATAGATAATAGAGATGATCAGTGAATAGTGCAGTGAACAGTATGATACCTGGTCAGGGTCAGCTGGTCAAAAGATGCCCGATTTCTGTCGATGTCCTTCCCCCCAACCCTCTTCCCCTTTAAGCCTTGAGACCAACAAGCCGCACGGAGAATGACTGAAGGGTTAGTAGAGGAGTTTACCGGGACATGAAGCTCGAGGAACTCATAGGTCTAAAGCTGTAAAGAAAAGATACCAGCAATCAGATAATGGATAATGGATAACAGGAATGAAAGAAAAGTGTGCAGAAACTAAAGCATACCTCCTAAACCCTCTAGTCTCCCCCAATGCTGAGCTCTTGGAGGAACCGGGTCAAGGTCCTCATAAAGCCTTAGAGAGTGGCGAGAGCAACTCCTCCTCAGTCAAATGTGGCAACCCGGTTGAGGCGAGCAAGAGCACCCAGATAATGAAGATGAACGGTGTTCTCTTTGTTCAAAAACAAGGAGGTACCGAACAGTAGAGTAGAAATCCATGGGTGACCCACTCGTAGTGGTGGGTATCGGTGCACTGGATGGAAAAAACGGTCGAAGAACCAAGTGTATCTGACTTGGTCTCAGTCCATCTGCACAGGTATAGCTTCGAGCAAGTACATCAGGGCATCAGTAGATCGAGCGACAGATGGATCAAATGGAATAGGGGCACCGCCGACTCTGATGCTGGTAATGAGAGCAAAGTCGAGAGGCGTCAAGGTGACCTCGAAAGTGGTATAATAGAAGGTGTCGGTGGTATCCCACCACCGTTCAGCAAGGGCCATGAGCCAGACATGGTCATTGCTCGTCCTACCCAGAAGGGGTATGAACCGAACAAAGCCGGAGGTATCAATAATAGCCCGACTGCGAGCAGGGAGAGAATCATACCACTCCAACACCTCTCCATAGGTATAACCACCGAAACATCGAACATAGTAACCAGCCTGAAAAGAAGAGGACAAGCAGAGGATATATAAGAGCAGACCAAATAAGAGATATGCAGAAAATAACTAAAAGCAATAAAAACCCTAGGTTCGTGTCGGAATGCTAACCCTTTAATTTACTAAAGTCCTAGAAGATTAGGCACCCTAAGCCTGGTGCACCAGGCAAACCCAGCACATCCTAGTATATGACTTAAAACCTTAAGCCCTGGTGCGCAAGGAATATCTTTTTAACCCTAGGTTCGTGTGTGAATGACGACCCTTCGGTTCTCTCAAGCCCTAGAAGAATAAGCACTCTAAGCCCTGGTGCACTAGGCAAATCTTGCACGTCCTAGCAGAAGACTAGGAACCCCAAGCCTTAGAAGACTAGGCACCCTAAGCCTTGGTGTGCAGCTAAATCTTTCAAGCCCTAGAGGACTAGGCACTCTAAGCCCTAGTGGGTCAGGAAAATCCAGCACGTCCTAGTAGAAGACTAGGAACACCAAGCCCTAGAAGACTAAGCACCCTCAGCCCTGGTGCACGAGGCAAATCTTGCACGTCATAGTAGAAGACTAGGATTCCCAAGCCCTAGAAGAATAGGCACCCTAAGCCCTGGTGCGCCAGAAAAATCTTTCAAGCCCTAGAGGACTAGGCACTCTAAGCCCTGGTGCCTTAGGCAAATCTTGCACATCCTAGTAGAAGACTAGAAACTCCAAGCCCTATAAGACTAGGCACCCTAAGCCCTAGTGTGCCAGAAAAATCTTTCAAGTCCTAGAGGACTAGGCACTCTAAGCCCTGGTGCGTCAGGCAAACCCAGCACGTCCTAGTAGAAGACTAGGAAACCCAAGCCCTAGAAGACTAGGCACCCTAAGCCCTGGTGCGCCAGGCAAATCTTGCACGTCCTAGTAGAAGACTAAGAACCCCAAGTCCTAGAAGACTAGGCACCCTATGCCCTGGTGTGCTAGGAAAATCTTTCAAGCTCTAGAGGACGAGGTACCCTAAGCCCTGGTGCGCCAGGCAATTCTTTCAAGCCCTAGAGGATTAACCACCCTAAGCCCTAGTGTGCCAGGTAAATCTTGCACGTCTTAGTAGAAGACTAGGAACCCCAAGCCTTAGAAGCATATCTTGCGCGTCCTAGTAGAAGACTAGGAACCCCAAGCCCTAGAAGCCTAGGCACCTTAAGCCCTGGTACGCCAGGCAAATCTTTGAAACCCTAGAGGAGTAGGCACCCTAAGCCTTGGTGAGCCAGGCAAATTTTTCAAAACCCTAAAGATTAGGCAATCCTAAGCCCTAGTGCGCCTGGCAAACCGAACACGTCCTAGTAAAAGACTAAGAATCCTAAGTTTTGGTGCGCCAAGAAAATCTTGTTAAACTTAAGTTCATGTGTGAGTGACAATTCTTTGATTTTTACACGTCCTAGTAGAAGACTAGGAACCCAAAAGCCTTGATGCGCTGGGCAAATCTCTATCATTTTGTGTTGATCATTATCCTAGTTTTTCCCAAACATCAAAAATAAAATTCGCCCTTTGGAATTTGAGTTTTTTTTCTAATTTTCTAGGATTTTTGAAAATTTTTTGTAATTTTCTAGGATTTTAAATTTTTTTCTAATTTTCTAAGATTTTTAAAAAATTTTCCCTAAATTTTCTAGGTTTTTTTAAAAATTATCCTTAATTTTCTAAATTTTTTTGAAAAATGCCTCTTAACTTTTTAGGATTTGTGATTTTTTTTGAAAATTTATCCTAGTTTTTAGGATTTTTTTGAAAAAGAATTTTCTCTAATTTTTTGGATTTTTTTTAAAAAAATTCTCCCTTTAGTCTTCATGCCCCAAAAATAAAAACAAAAATTCAATCTCTTAGATTTTTATGTGTAGCCCCAAAAATAAAATGAAAAATCAATCCCTTAGTTCTTTTTATGAAAATAAAAAAAATAAAAAAATGAAAAAAATTCAAGCTCTTTTTTTCTATGAGTAACCCGCCTTTTATTTTGTTTGCATCTAAACTCTATCCCTAGCATCCCTAGTGTTTTACTCCATTGCACAGGTATCTAGGCTAACCGTTTTAGTTCGATATTCATGTTTTTTGTGATTACATGTCAAGATATCATCATCATCATCATATCATCATATCACATCTGTCACGCCCCAAACTCCAGGTCACGTGAAACACCCACAAACAACCAAATATAAGACCCAACCCGAGAATACACTCTTAGTATAAACTATACATGCATTGTACATAATCGCCAAACGACTTACATTGCACGACCCCAATGCCGAAAAACATGTTATAGCATACATGTTCAAAACGAGCGAAAAGAAAGACTCCATATCAACCTGCGTGACTGGTACTTGAAAAATATTTTTAATTCCACACCGTGAGCCAAAGGGCAGCAGAAACTAGACAAGCATGCAGTATAAGCTAAACATGCTAGGAAAACGAGGTGTAATTTTCGACTCTTTGTCAAGCCTTAAAACAGTTTGAAAACACGGCTCGCACGAGCCCCAAAGATAACAGATATATATATGCAACACATGAACATATATCTAAACTGACTTTCACAAGCCCCGACAAGCTAACTCATGCAATCCATGCACTATGCCCAACACACTATGAGCAACACACCTAACACATATCTCTCCAGGACCTCATTTTCGCCCTTCAGATTCACATGCACTGTCTTTAGGATCACGTTTTCATCCTTCAAACTATGCATATCATCCTAACAGATATCTTGCCACAGTTAAGGGAAAGCAGTAAAAACATAAACAAAGGTAACAACAATAAACTCCTACCCGTTACCCTAGTCATCACTTAAGGCCTGCTTGGTAATGACAAGTTCTATAAGGAGTTACGATAACGTAAACAACGCCATTTACAGAGGCAACCGACTTAGTTTACGGGTTCACAACCCGAGGGCCCTAAGCACCCACCAACCCTACATCGTCAGGACCACGTTCCCGTCCTTCAAATACCTACTGCACACACACAACACAAGGATCTTCTCGGACTTTCACCGAAGGACTACTGCCCCATATAACATTTCTCGAACTTTTACTGAAGGACTACCGTCCCAACTAACATTTCTCGAGCTTTCATTGAAGGACCACCGTCCCAACTAACATTTTATTAACCAGGGTTAACATCCACAGAAACATCCACAGACCCACATGTCCATCTATCACATTTCATACACCTATGCATAACTAAACCGGGGTTCAAATGCATAATTCAACGTACTATCACTACGTTTCACAAACCACGTCACATACTACACGCGCGACTAACATAACACTTGCAACTCATGTAACTTGAACCACATGCATCCGCTCCTCAGAGCCCGCATATATATGCCTATAAAACTATGAGTTTTAGAGCATAAACCACGTAATGCCCTTACGTAATCGGTACAAAAATAAACTAAAGTTATAAATGCACATAACTAGAGTTATAAACGCACATAGCTATATATAACTTCACATCATGACGCCACCCGCCATATAACCCGACATGACATAACATGCCACACACCTGTCATCAGTTTACCTGAATGACCCGTCCACACACCGGGACAGCCAACCACAAAACTAAACCTAGCCTGGAGGCCAACACCAAAACCATAAAACCCCAGTTTTCACAAACCAACGTCTTTTTCCAAAAAGAACCAAGGGCCCTAAACACGCCCAACACGGCCATCGCAAACCCACGCTGACAACACGCGCCTAACATAAAGCCGACGGTGAATAAACACCACGCACCTAACCGTGCACCAACACCCACGTCTAACTATGCACGTTACCCAAGGACAGAACTTAAACAAACACCCGAGGCCACTACACAACCCTTGAAACCACAACACGATAAACTGAACCCTAAAACCCAACCACCGAACCACAAACACACAACCCAGCATCCCAATCGACTGGACCCCAACCCCTAGTCGAGTGAAAACACACTGGAAAGGCCAAAAACCCAAGACAGAAGCATATCAGTCGACTAACCTCCCAGGTCTAGTCGACTAACCTCCCAAGACTATGATCCAATCGGTTGATCCTCAAGATCCAGTCGACTGACCTCCGTTAGAAATTTTTTGAAGCTGCGGTTTTTGCCTCCAAAACCTCGATTCGACACCTCAAAACCTCTGTCCAACACCCTCGTACATCCATACGCCTAGCCCTAACACCCAGACCGTGAAAGAAACTCCTAACACTTGATTCTATCCACCGAAATTGACTAAAAATGAGTTTTAACCCAAAAATCCAACTTGAACATGAAATCAGATCTACTGCAATCTTACCATTAAAAACACACGCGATTACACGTAGCACCCTTATAAGATATGAGAGTCTAGGATCTTACCTCAATGAGTTAAAAACTCAACGCCTCGAACCACGTGCAAAATTGTGCTTCACCGGAATAGAATTCCATCCGGATGGATGCATAGACCACGACGCCAATAACAAGGATCGGTAGTCTGATCGTCAAAAACTAACCTCGGACTCCCAAGAAGTTAGAGAGAAGGTAGAGAGAAAATAGAGGAAACTTAGCAGAGAAGATTTGAAAATATCTTTTGAAAATATCTAACTCCAGATATTTATAGGCCTCCAAAATATCTTTTTTTTTTTGAAATTTTTGAAATTCGCACTGCAACTCCCCGCAGCCCCGGGAACCTGCCCCACATGCATATCTAACCCCGATCATGCATCAAAACACATATAAACATGCAAAACCAAAAATGAAAAACACGCATTGAAAAAGAAAACAGGTCAGGGTCTCACAACTCTACCCCCCTTAAAGGAATTTCGTCCCTGAAATTCAACATAAGGTCAAAAGAAACAACCCCGCCGATCGCAATCGACACAGGTACACGAGATGGTTAGCGAAACTGATCCAAGGATATAGTCAAACAAGGTCAGGCATCCTAAACAATGGCCAACTATCTCAAAGACACGGGATCTATAACTCACCCCAACCTCAAATCGTCTCTAACCACTGCTTCAATGCAACACATCGCCCACAGAATCCATCCTCAACTCCCAAACAGATACAATGAAGAAACTAACCCAAAGAATGCACACTCAGAAAGTATGTCTGCTCGCTGAAGGCATATCTACATCTTTCAGCACGACTGGTGCCCTAGATGAACTGAGAGCTATAAGGGCATACGCTCGTGGTGGTGTCGCTCTACCCTGTCTGTTATAGCCTGGTGCTGTCAGCTGTCGTAGCGACTGAACTGAAGTTCCCCTATCTGTCGCTCGGGAAGTCTGGTCTACAGGATGCTGCTATCGATCCTGCACAAATAAATCCTCTGGTGTGCCTGCTGTACTCAGCGCACTCTCTCTGGGGACAATCCCATGAACATATCCAAGCTGGCCACATCCATAGCAAATCTGTGACTCCCTCCCCTGTGACTGAACCGATACCGAACCCTAGGACTGCTTCCGCTAAGGGCAATCCATTACACAATGTCTGGGCTGCCTGCATAAAAAACAAAGGAACTCATATTGCTCTGGCCTTCCCGTTGAGACTACAGGAGGTGAAGACGCTGAAGACTGTGGCTGATACAACCCCACTGGATACGAACTCGGACCAGATGTCCGTTGATGCATATCAGTGCAACCCCGGGACTATGTTCGTCCCTCGTCCTACTGACTCTTACTGTATTTATCTTTGCGCATCTCGTTCAGAGTCTCTTCCACTTTCATGGCGGTCTCCACTAACTCTGTAAAAACATGCATCCTGAATGCTACCACTCGATCTTTAATAGCGGACCATAAACCCCTCTCGAACCTCTTCGTACGAAACTCATCAGTGGGCACAATCTCCTGTGTAAACTGGGATAAGCTAGTAAACTCAACCTCATACTCGACTACTGTCATTGTCCCTTGAGTCAGGAAGAGGAAGACCTCTTTGTACCGATCCCTCAAAGTCGCGGGAAAGTATTTATCCAAAAATACCTTCGTGAATGCCTCCTAAGTGCCTCTGACTGTAGTCCTGGCAAACTTCCACCACATGTGAGCACCCCCCCTCAGCTGAAAGGCAGCAAAAGAAACTCGCAACTCGTCCTCTTTAATTTGCAACGTGTCCAAAATCCTGGTGACCAGCTCCAGTCATTTAGTGGCTATTGTGGGGTTGGGATCCCCAGAAAAGGTAGGAGGGTCCAGACGACGGAACTCACGCATTGCGACCGTCGCCCTTAGTTCAAGAACACTCTCTCTCCCCATAGAGGCCTTAGCTAGCTGCCGAATGGAGCCGACTATCTCACACAATAGATCTCCGTCAACAGGTCCTTGGGGTGCATTAGCATCCCCAATATTTGGGACTGGAATGTCCCTTCATCCAAAACCACAGCTACGGCCTCGACCACGGTCTCATTCTCCCCGCGTGGACATCGCGTCTATAGGAAAGAGCCAGAACATAAGATGCAGTACATAGCATGAACATAAACGCTAACCATATAAGCATGTTAACACATAGCCATATAGGTTCATGCTAAACGAAACCCCATATACCGAGGAGAACTAACAAAAATGACACGTCAATCTAGATAACCTACTCAAATTCCTTGCTAGAAATCACGTCAACTAAACGCATTTCTAACTTGGCTCCCAAGTTTGTTAATCCAAACGCCCAAAGTTCAACCCCCATGTTCAACTCCACAAGTCAACCCCCATGTTCAACCCCACAGTTCAACCCCCATGTTCACATATACACATCATTCACGTATAATACACATGCTATCACATTCATGTTATCAAAACATCTAAACATTTGCAGTCAACCACACACAATCAACCTCACATAGGATACACACTCTTTCCACAGCTCTTAGGAATTCGAATCCAGAGCTCTGATACCAAGCTGTTACACCCCAAACTCCGGGTCACGTGAAACACCCACAAACAACCAAATATAAGACCCAACCCGAGAATACACTCTCAAGATAAACCATACATGCATTGTATATAATCGCCAAATGACTTATATTACATGGCTCTAACGCCGAAAAATATGTTATAGCATACATGTTCAAAATGAGCAAAAAGGAAGACTACAGATCTTCTATTCCTTTGGCACCTCCAGATCAACCTGCATGATTGGTACCTAAAAAACATTTCAAATCCCACACCGTAAGCCAAAGCTCAGTAGAAACTAGACAAGCATGCAGTATAAGCTAAACATGCTAGAAAAACGATGTGTAATTTTCAACTCTTTGTCAAGCCTTAAAATAGTTTGAAAACACAGCTCGCACGAGCCCCAAAGATAACATA
>JAUMHN010104207.1:0-11390 GCA_032360265.1 Heliamphora ciliata
CTCACCTAACTCCTGCTAGGTAAACCACAACCACATCACGGCCTCGAGCCCACTGCCCACGCAACTCACATAGAAAGCGCACGGCATCAAATAAGGGAACCTAATCCTGCGACCTCTCATCTAGAATTACTAATAACTCCCTTGACCATGCAAACACTTTTTGCACTTCTGCTCTCAAAGCATATATCAGTCGCAGATATCGTAACCCATGATATCTCACCTATCATCCCAGACCAGCCTGACCACATAGTCCACCACTGAACCTCATCACTCCACACTTCGTTCCCATGGGCAAACAAAATACCTCTCTCTGAACTTAAGATGGAACACAAATAACCTCCAAGGTCATCAAACTACTCAGACTACCGTCAACATCCTACTGACCACCATCGACATCCTGACTACAAGGGAATATCTCTAAAACCACTCATGTTCTGCTATCTCTACATACACCCGGCTAAGGATTACTATACTCCCATCCACTATGTTCCCGTCTATACCCTATCTCGAGTACACGGCTCATAACACAGCATGGCTCACGACGTACCTAATCCATCACACAGCCAGACCATGTACACCAAAAACCCAAAAAGAATTATCACGATCCATAGATCTAGCCACCAATCTAGTCATAACAACTGATTCCCAAGGTCTTCGACACCCCATTGCTCTTACTCACAAGGCCATCCATAACACAACTCAAACCTATAGTAGCATACTCTCAAGAGGAGTCAGCTATCCAAGCCAAAGCCATCAACCATGCTTCGACTATACCCAAATAACCTTTGCTCATGCAAATATTCAACAGTTTACCAACCGAGGCTAGCCTCACATGGTTAAACCCAACTAACTGACGAGTTCCATAACATACCAAGCGATCAACGCTCAACCCATAACCTTACCTCTGCAACTGATAGCAACAAAGTCGCACATTCAAGACCCAAACCACGGCCTAGTCATCTCGAAGGGTGTATAGGTTATATATAAGGAAGACATGAAACACGACAACCTAAGGTCGATCTATCATGTTATTTCTAACACATACCATATAGTCATGATAACACATAGCCACAACGATTATGCAGACACAACACCGATACCGAGGAGAACTAGCAAGAATGACGCATCACTTTGGATAACATACTTTGATTCTTCGCTAGAAATCACGTTCGCAAAATGCGTTTCTAACTTGGCTCCCAAGTTTGTTAATTCAAACGCGTAAAGACAAGACTAATCAATCCTAAGGTTCAACCTCCATGCTCATATATACACGGCATCAACATGCTCAACAACTAATATACTCATGTTCCAAACATAGGCAACCAAACACACACATATCTTTCCTCACAAGGTAACGCACCCTCTTCCCATAGCTCATAGGTACTCAAACCCAGAGCTCTGGTACCAAGTTGTCACGCACTAAACTCCGGGTCACGTTAAAAGCCACAACAACCACCAAACCAGCCTAACACAAAAGGGATTAAAACCAGAATGCCAAACAAGGTTAAAATCTTTGTAAAACGCGTGATCGAGGGTTTATTTGATTTAAAAGAGTAGTCCTAAAAGACCACTATTACGGCCCCACAAGCAAAACCTTTAAAACAAAACATACGTTTTGGGGTAAGAAAGATCTTTTAAAAAGATGAGCAAGCCGTTCTAAAATCCCCCTCAAAAAATAACAACCAACCCATGGTTCTCTCGAAAGCATTAATACATGCACACATTGGCACACGGCCATAAGAAAACCATGTTGTTTATAACATATTATACTCAAACATGAAACACATACAGAAAGGTATAAACTACCTAACAAAGACCGAACGACAGGGTCCTGTCAACATCCATCTTCAGGCACTTCAAAGTCAACCTACAAGACCATATTCACCTGAAAAAGGTTTTACAACAAAATCCCACATCGTGAGCCAAAGCCTAATAGAAACAGACTATAAATTTGTAAAGCATGACATACAATCATATGGTGGGAGCTAACTTAACCACAAAGCCCAAAAAGGTTTTTCAACCCGAAAATCACAAGTTTTCCATTATGCTAACCCGAGCCTCAAAACTGTTTTACATCATAAAATCCCAAGTTTTCGTCCTTAAAACCATGCATATCAACAATGCAGATAACATTTTCACAGTTAAAGAAAAGCAATAACCAAAATATTTTCCACTCGGATCACACAACTGAGGAAAGAGAAAAGATATTTTCCACTCAGGACACACACAGCCGAGGAAAAATGATACAATGATTCCTATGTACCGACTCCATCACAAAGGGACAGAGGTAGCAACTATAGTCTCCTACCCATTACCCAATCCCTAAACATCTTAAGATCGGTTAGGTAATGGAAAGTTCTATACGGAGCCACCACAACGTAATTGCTGACTTTACGGACTAAAATCGAAGAACAAAAGCACCTAACACCTTCTTTATAGGAACTACCCCAAAGGACAAAGGTACATACTCTGCGCACATTTTTGGACTTCCACGGAGGGCAACTCGTGCCAAATACCCACTGACCCGGTACATCTATAGGATCATTTATCAAAAACCAACTCGTAGCTCAACAACTGCAAAAAGCATTTTCAAAAATATACATTAAACATGTATATATAGATCCATCCATCAACGTGGAGATCAACAAAAACATTATTAAAATGTTTATCCCCGTTTTTAACAAAATGTTCCAAAACTGACACTTAACCCCAAGGGTTAGCTCCAAACCTCCAAAACACCAAGTGTTTAGATTTTTATCAAAAACCATCATTTTCAAAACCGCCTTTGAAAATCATACATCCAAAAGCCATACGATGTAATAAACCAAGAAAAGCAAAAAATATGCTTTTTACCTGAAAAATAAGGTTTAAACATAAATATGACATTTAATGTATTTTCTTCCCGGTAAAAACACATATAATTGCATGAAACACTCTTTAACAACAGTAGGGTCTAGAATCTTACCTCGGAGAGTCAAAACTCAAAACCTAAAAAATTGAACCTTATCAGAACAAGAATCTATCAGATATATGCGAAGCCTCCGACACCAACATCAAGTATCCACTGTCAGATGGCTGAAAATCAAGCCCCGGGCCCATCAAAATCTAGAGAGAACGCAAAGAAAATTGAAACTTAGCTTAGAAATTACCTCCTCCAAAATATCTCCAGGCCTGATATTTATAGAAAAACGCCAAAAAACCCTGGTTAGTCGACTAAAAAGCTTCTGGAAAATCAAAAACTTTCCACCGACACAGGTCAGTCGACTAGACCCTCCAGGTCAGTCGACTGAACCACCAAAAAGCCCACTCAGTCGACTGAACTCACCCCCTCAGTCGACTGAATCCTCACTGGAATTTTTCTCAAACTGTTTTTGATGACAGAACATGTTTTATAGCCCCTAACCAAACCAAACATGTCTCTAAAACATCACGAAGGTCAAAAGGGTACTTCTAATACCTTAAACACTTGAATCATTCCAAAAATAAATGGGTCGAGGTCTCACATTATGTGTAATGTGGTTTATGCTTTAAAACTCAGAGTTTTATTAGGCATGTATGTGTTGGATCTATGGAGCGCATGCACGTGGTGCATGTGGTATATTTTATGCATTTAAATCCTGGTTAGGTTATGCATAGGTGTATGGAATGAGATAGATGAACATGTGGTTCTGTGAATGTTAGCCCTGGCTAACGATGGACAGAAACATGGTCCGAGATATGTTAACCCTGGTTAACAATGCATGTGTGTGTGTGTGAGAATTGGAGAGACAGAAACATGGTCCTAACGATGTATTTTGTGTGCAATTATTGGAGGGACAAAAACATGGTCCTAAAGACACGTGTGTATATGAAGGACGAAAATGAGGTCTTGAAGAAACATGTGTTGCGTGTGTTGCACGTGGTGCGTTAGGTGAATTGCATGGATTGCATGAGTTATCTTTGGTTGTAGAGTGTTGTTGGGGCTTGGTAGAGCTGGTTTAGATATGTATTAATGTGCTGCATACATATACCTATTTTTCATGGGACTCGTGCGAGTCGTGTTATCAAACTATTTTGCTGGCTCTCGTGAGTCGTGATCTAAAACCGTTTTTAAACTGTTTTAAGGCTTGAAAAAGAGTCTAAAACTGCACCTCGTTTTCTTAGCATGTTTAGCTTATATTGCATGTGTTATCTAGTTTCTGCTGAGCTTTGGCTCACATTGTGGGATTTAAAATACTTTTTAGGTATCGGTCATGCAGGTTGATCCCGACGTGCAAGAGGGGCTGAAGAGTGATAGTCTTCCTTTTTGCTCATTTTGAACATATATGCTGTAACATGTTTTTTGATGTTAGAACCGCGTAATGTAAGCCTTTTGGCGAATATATACAATGAATGTATGATTTAATTTGAGAGTGTATTCTCAGGTTGGGTGTTATGTTTGGTTACCTGTGGGTGTTTCACGTGACCCGGAGTTTGGGGAGTGACAACTTAGTATCAGAGCTCTGTGTTTGAATACCTAAGAGCCGTGGGAAGAGGGTGTATCACCGTGTGAGGTTGATTGCGTGTGCTTGATTGCATGTGTTTAGATGCTTTGATAGCATGAACATGTTAGCATGTTAAGCATGAGAATATTGTGTATATGTGAGCATGGGGGTTGAACCTTGGGATTGATTAGTCCTGCCTTTGGGCGTTTGGATTAACAAATTTGGGAGCCAAGTTAGAAACGCGTTTAGCTTACGTGATTTCTAGCAGGGAGTCTGAGTAGGTTGTCCAGATTGATGCGTCATTCTTGTCGGTTCTCCTCAGTATGTGGGGTTTTGTTTAGCATGAACCTATGTTCTTATGTGTTAGCATGCTTATGTGGTTTATGCTATGTGCTGCGTCTTATGTTCTGTCTTTTTTATATAGACGTGATGTCTGCGAGGAGAGGGCGAGGCTGTGTTTAAGGCTGTGGCCATGGGTTTGGAGTTGGTGGTAGATTCCGTGGGTGGTGTGTTGTGTTGAGGCAGTAGTTGGTGAGGATGTGAAGTTCGGGAGAGTTGTAAATCCCGTGTTTTCGAGATAGTTAGCCATTGTTTAGGATGCCTAACCTTGTTTGACTATATCCTAGGAATGGTTTGGCTAACCATCTTATGTACCTATGTCGATTGTGATCGATGGGGTTATTTCTTTTGACCTTGAGTTGAATTTCAGGGACGAAATTCCTTTAAGGGGGGTAGAGTTATGAGTCCCTGACCCATTTTTTTTTTGGCATTTTTCGACGCGAGTTTCATGTTTATGTGATAGCATGTTTTTATGCATTTTGATGCATGATCGGGGTTAGATATGCCTGTGGAGTTGGTTACCTAGGGCGTGGGGCATTGCGGTGCGAATTTCAAAAATTCAAGAAAAAAAAGATATTTTGGAGGACTATAAATATCTGGTATTAGATATTTTCAAAAGATATTTTCAAAACTTACATGCTAAGTTTTTTCGTTTTTCTCTCTGCCTTCTCTCTAACTTCTCAGGGGCCTAGGGCTCGATTTTTGACGATCCAACTGTGGATCATTGCTTTTGGCATGGTGGGCTACATGTTCATCCAGACAAAATTTTATTTCGGTGAAGCACGGTTTTGCACGTGGTTCGAGGCGTTGAGTTTTTAACTCAACGAGGTAGGATCCTAAACTCTCATGTCATATAAGGGTGCTACGTGTAATTATGTGTGTTTCTACCGGTTAAAAATACATGAAAAATCATTTTATGTAATTGTGTTTGGTTTAAAAAGGGGGTTTTATGTTTTTTTGTTTGGATGGAATCGGGGTTTAAGGGTTTCTTTCGAGGTTTAGGTGGTAGTATTGGGCTTGTGTATGTCTGTGGATGTTGAAAGAAAGTTTAGTTGCATTGATTTTGAGTTTGGATGGTTGTTAGATGGTTGGAACTTCAAAATTTGCTAAGCAGGTCAGTTTCTAGCGTTAGACCGCTTGAGGGACCGCTCAAGCGGTCTAGAGGGTGGTCTTGGGGTGTTCTCGGGTTACCAGACCACTGGACAGATCGCTCGAGCGGTCTAGCCAGCGGTCTATTTTTGCTGGTTAAAAGTTTGTTTTTAAAATTGTTGTATCTCTATCATTCGAACTCGAAATTGGGTCATTTTTATGTTCAAATTGAAGCCCTGGATGTCTTCTTTCCAATGAAACCTCTCTCACAATAAAATTATTTTTGTAGAAAAAGTTATGATCAAAATAGTGAGGGTATGTCAGAATTTTTTAACCGTTTTTCACCCGTTTTTGGCCGAATGTTCGGAAAAAGCCTATTTTTCATTCTTGAGAGAACTTTTTATCAAATTTCTTATTCCTTGGGGGTTTGTTCTATTGTTTGGTGGTTGGGTCCTTGGTTTGCAATTGGTTCCCAATAGTATTCAGTTGATTGATTATGGGATTAGTCGGCTGAAATACTGTTGGATTCTTTTTGGAGTTCGATTGGTTGTGTGGTGGCTTTGGGAGTTGTGTCGTGGCTTTGGCTGTTTGTTTTCGTGGTGTTCTCGAGGGTGACGTGCATGGCTAGACGTGGGTTATTGGGGCACGGTTGTGTGCGTCGTGGTTGGGTATGGAGCGTGTTTGGGCTCATGGAACCTTTGGAGGAAAGGTGGTGTTTTCTGACCTCATACTTTGAGGGGTTTAGCGTTGGCCTTCGAGTTAGGCTTGGTTTATGGGTAGTTGGTTGTCCATGTGAGTGGATATCGGGTTGTTTACCGGTGGCGTCATGATGTGAAGTTATATATGGCTATGTGCATTTATAACTTGCTATGTGCATTTATAACTCTAGTTTATTTATGTACTGATTATGTAAATGGATTACATGGCTTTGATATCGTTACATGTAACATGGTTTATGCTTTAAAACTCAGAGTTTTATTAGGCATGTATGTGTTGGATCTGTGGAGCGCATGCGTGTGGTGCATGAGGTATGTTTTATGCATTTAAATCCTGGTTGGGTTATACATAGGTGTATGAAATGGGATAGATGAACATGTAGTTCTATGAACGTTAGCCCTGGCTAACGATGGACAAAAATGTGGTTTGAGATATGTTAACCCTGGTTAACAATGCATGTGTGCGTGTGTAAGAATCGGAGGGACAGAAACATGGTCCTAACGATGTATTTTGTGTGTAATTATCGGAGGGACAAAAATGTGGTCCTAACGATGCACTTGTGTGCGAGTATCTGAAGGATGAAAACGTGGTCCTAACGATGCAGGTGTGCGTGAGTCTGAAGGATGGAAACATGATCCTAAAGACGCGTGTGTGTGAATCTGAAGGACGAAAATGAGGTCCTGAAGAAGCATGTTTTGCGTGTGTTGCACGTGGTGCGTTGGGTGAATTGCATGGATTGCATGAGTTATCTTTGGTTGTAGAGCTGTTGTTGGGGCTTGATAGAGCTGGTTTAGATATGTATTCATGTGTTGCATACATATACCTATTTTTCTTGGGACTCGTGCGAGTCGTCTTATCAAACTGTTTTCCTGGCTCTCGTGAGTCGTGATCTAAAACTGTTTTCAAATTGTTTTAAGGCTTGAAAGAGAGTCTAAAATTGCACCTCATTTTCCTAGCATGTTTAGCTTATATTGCATGTGTTGTCTAGTTTCTACTGAGCTTTGGCTCACGTTGTGGGATTTTAAATATTTTTCAGGCACCGGTTACGCAGGTTGATCCGGAGATGCCAGAGGGGCGGAAGAGCGACAGTCTTCCTTTTGGCTCATTTTGAACTTGTATGCTGTAACATGTTTTCCAGTGTTAGAACTGCGTAATGTAAGCCTTTTGGCGATTTTATACAATGCATGTATGATTTAATTTGAGAGTATATTCTCTAGTTGGGTGTTATGTTTGGTTGCTTGTGGGTGTTCCACATGACCTGGAGTTTGGGGCATGACATGCTTCATTTCAATTCCATGAAATGGTGGTTCTTAAAAATGGTCTATAACTCTTATATAAATCATATATATGAAGGATAGGGCCATGCATGGATAAATCATGAGCCAAAGAGCCTCATATGTGGACTTTTTGGAATATGTCCCATGAAATCTTACAATAATTACAGAGTTTGTGCAATTTTATTTTCATGTCTAAACTCATCCCAAAGATCTTTAAAATTTTCTATAGTCTGATATTAATGTCCCTTACATGCACGATTTTTCTTAGAACTTTGTTTCATGTTTTTCATATTTTTAAAATTCTTATCCGAAAATGACAAAAACACGGTTCTAGACAGTGAATCTTGAAATAGTGCCATTTCTTATAGAAAATTGATTTTTGCTGAAATTGATGAGAAATAATATATTTTTTTCTTGTCTTTCTAACTCCACTAGAATCACTCAAAAAGCTTAAGTGTAGAAGACGTTGTGCTATTTCTACCTAGATGTGTCAAATTTGGACACTTTGTGGTCAAAAATTATTTTCTCCCAAACCACAGAGGTTTTTATGCAATGTCAAGTCTTAGAGCTTTCTAGCATCTATATCCATCTCTAAACAAATTATAAAAATGTTTAGTTAGGGGTAAAGGCCCTGTTTGGAATTTTAAAGTTTTGTGGCAAAATCTGCCCTCTATTCTTAGAACATGTCAAATTCTATCTCACAATCTTATTTCATCAAAAACAATGCTTTAGAGGCAAAACTAAAAAATGTTTTCTTCATGAAAGTTGTCGAGAACATTCTAAATTAGCTACCTGCAAATTTCTAGATATTTCAATGAAAGTTTACTATATCTAAGTTGTGAGGCCCAGTGCCCTTTCTTTGTTGTGTAATTAGAAGTTTATATAAAAGATTACCCTTAAAAAGTTCGTTTCGAGCTCATATGCATGTTGAAGATGAATGGCCCGAGGGCCAGTAGTATTTTGTAGACTTTGTTATCTCGCTTGTGTGTGCAAAGTTTCGTATACTATGAATCTTGAGTTGATCTAGGAGTTTCTTAAAATTTTATACAGTTTCTGGGATAGACCGTTTGATAGACTAATCGAGCGGTCTATTGAGGATACTAGTGTGTGAGCCAAGCTTGGCCCTGGCTATTGTGTGAAGCTTCCATAGCAAGCTTCTCATCTCTCTCTCACTCTTTCTCCCTTCTCTCTAAGTTTTAAGGATCAAGAAGTGAGAATCGATCTCGGCTCAAGGGAAGGTTATTGTTCTACTCAACAAGGGCGACGTTTCAACTAAATGGTTTTCTTTTCGACGAGCTAGGGTTTTTGGTGGGTGTTAAAGTTTCAATTTTCGTCTCACAAGATAGGATTTTTGACTATCCTTGAACATCTGTGGTTGATATGCAATTGGATGATTTTCTTTTATGAAAAGAACAAATAATTTTCCCTTAAAACCTATAACCCTAGCTTCGGTTGAATGCATCTGGTTTGGAAATAAAAAATCGAGTTATGTGATGATTGAGAGTATGGTTGAATGTACCTATTGTTAGGAATCATATGAATGCTATATCAAAAATCGAAACCCAAGTGGGATGGAGATCCTAGAAATCCCTAGGTGGATAAATCCCATGTGTTGTGAAATGGATTATTTGAGTATTTAATGTAGATATTTGAATGTGGCGTAATAGTATATCAATACTCGAATGATGGTGTAACACCTCGACCTTTCACATGGCAACGATATTGCCCGCTTTGGGTAAAAGCCCTCACGATTTTGTTCTTCCTAGGGGGTCACCCATCCTTGCATTGCTCCCGTCCAAGCACGCTTAACTGCGGAGTTCTGCTAATGTTTCTACCACCTGGGAGAATGCCTCATTGAATGTAAGGGTCCAAGACTTTTTCTTTTATAGCCCAAGAACTCCCTCTTCCTTTCCGATGTGGGATACCAAGATATCACAATCTACTCCCCTTAGGGCTGCACGTCCCCGTGCAGTAGCCTGCTAGCTCCGATAGCCTGCCAGCTCCGGTAGCCTGCCAGTCCTTATCGACCCGCCCACTCAGTAGCCCACCCACGTGTCACATGAGATGGCAGGGGCTCATACTCGGAGGTGAGGAATGTTGGCTCTGATACCATTTGTAACATAGTATACCTAACCGCGATCCGTGCTTTACATCCAAGTTCTGGCAGGGTCTACAAACAGCTTTAGGGACAAAACTTTGTTTTAGTACAGCTTTTCACCCGCAGTCAGACGAACAATCAAAGAGGACTATTTAGACACTAGAGGATATGCTTAGAGCCTGTGTTATGGACTTTCGCGGAAGTTGGGAGAAGCACTTTTCGCTGGTGGAGTTTACGTACAACAATAGTTATTAAGCTAGTATTGGGATGGCACCGTACGATGCCTTATACGGGCGACCTTATCGGTCACCTATCTATTGGACCGAGGCAGGAGAAATAAGTTTGCAAGGACCCGAGCTTGTGATGGAAATGACAGAGAAGGTTAAGCTAATTCGTCAACACCTTCTCACAGCACAAAGCAGGCAAAAGAGTTATGCTGATCGAAGGTATCGACCGTTAGAGTTTGAAGTTGGAGATCATGCTTTTCTAAAGATTCAACCGCGCCGTGGTATTATTCAGTTTGGGAAGAAAGAGAAGTTGTCTCCCCGTTTCATTGAACCGTTCGAGATTCTACAGAAAATCGGAGCTGTGGCTTAACGTTTAGCCCTACCCCCGCAGTTAGCAAGTGTTCACAATGTCTTTCATGTATCAATGCTACGAAAGTATGAGCCCGACCCCACACACATTTTGAGCTGGGAGGAGATTAGCTTAGATCAGGATGCGACATTCGAGGAGAAGGCAGTGACAATCCTTGACCGTCGAGAAAAAGTTCTGTGAGGCATGACGATTCCGTTAGTACGCATTCTATGGCAACATCGAGGAGTTGAAGAATCAACATGGGAACGTGAGTATACCATGCAAGTGACATACCCGCATCTTTTTGTCGTGTGAATTTCATGGACGAAATTCTTTTGAAGGGGGGGGAGGGGGGTAGACGACCCGAGTTTTTGAGATTTTTTTTTCCTAATAATGTTTAACAAATAATAATAAATAGAAATTAATCATTTTATTGTGGAGTCTATAATTAATGGAATTTATTATAATAATAAACCTAAGTAAGTTTAATTTCTAAGTTAAGCTAAAAATTTAAGTTTAAATAATAAGATTATAATAAGTTTTATACTAAAGTTGAGTTTAAGTTTAATAATAATAATAATTAATAATTTAATATCATAATAATTGTTTTTAGAAGGTAAAATCTCTTTTTGAAAGAAATAACTTTTAGAAGGCTAATAAATCATTTTTTTGAAAGACAAAAGTATTAAGAAATAAATAAGCAATATAATTATATTTATATATATATAAACCTTTATCTCTCTCTCTCTCTCTCTATATATATATATATACCATTAGGGTTGGTAATTAAAGATCATGCCACTGTAGCTTCGGAAAAAAATATCACCACAG
>JAUMHN010104207.1:11490-24838 GCA_032360265.1 Heliamphora ciliata
TATATATATATATATACCATTAGGGTTGGTAATTAAAGATCATGCCACTGTAGCTTCGGAAAAAAATATCACCACAGTTTGTGCGCCGCTGGAAAGGAGTTTGGGGAGGAAAAATCAGTTTGCGTTTTTGCACGGATAAGGGCTAAACGAAGTCGGATCGTCGTGAATTTTTAGAGGCATACTTCTGGCATCGTGTTCTTGATAATCAATGGTTTTTTTTTTCAACCGGTAAGATCTAAACCTGTGTTTATTTTTGTTGATCATTACGAATAATATTCGATTATTCCGGCGTTCGGTTTTCTTCTCGTTCTCCAACCGTTCTTCATTTTTTTTAGAAAAAGAGATGAGTATAAACCTCTGGATTTGTAGGATTAAGAAAGAGTCTAAACCATTCATCTCAAACCGAAGCCGTTATCGTCATGTCGTCGTAGAAAACCAAAAAAGGTAACCAAAATCACTAGTTTCACAACGCATCATTATTTTTTCTTTTGTTTTGATTTAAGTTCCAATTAGTTACTGTATATTAATATGTATGATGAATATTCTGATATTAAGAGAATGTTTTTCATATAAACAATTAATCGAAAACTAAAAAAATAATAATAATAATAACCGAATCAGTTGTTTTATGCCTTTCAATATTTAATTATTTCGGTGAATCCTATGGTCATTTAGTTGCTGGATTTTTTTTTTTGAATATGTACAATAAATATTTTGAAATTAAGAGGGCTCATTGCAAAAAAATAAATAAATAAACAATTAATCAATTAGTCAAACTTTAATTAGGTTTTCATAGAAAAAGTTAAATTATATATATTTTTTTAAAAAGGTGTTTTAAATATTTTAAATAAAATTAAATCAGCAATCAAGTTTTGCATTTTAAATTCTTTTTCAGAAAGATCATGTTGTTAAAAACGGGGGGGGGGGGGGAGCGTTATGTAAATATGAAACTCGGATTCAAAATGACGGTCGACATATTTTGTTTGATTATAAGATCATTGTTTATCGTTTCATGTATGTTTAGATATCTTATGTTGTCATTGATGATCGCATGTTAAGTTATTATTTTTTTTGTTATAGCATGATTCCTATTCACATGATTGATTATCGATTTAGCATGATTTTAACTAATGGGAATGTGTTCATCGGGAGGGTTGCATAAATAAACTTTGCATGCTAAAAATCATAACGGGGTTAATTACGAGGGGTTAGTTGTATGTCGTGGTTTGTGGTGATGATAGATATTATCAAAGTGCACCCGTCGTAGGCTGGGCTGGTGTTCGAACCTTGATAATATCCAGCGGAGTTTAGGTTTTTGATAAGTTACCTAGCAGACATCCACCGTAGGCTAGGCCGGTGTATATTTTAGGATAACTTATTAGGTAGACACATAAGCGTTCTTGGTTGTAATTCTATGATGATTATCTGGCAGAAACAGACCGTAGACTGGGTCTTGTTATTATTATAGGATATCATCTAGCTGGAACCATAGAAACTTCTCGTGTATTAGATTTGATGTTGATGATGATGAGGATGTATTTGGGTAGTGATTTAGGATAATCCTAGTTGGAGTTATTAGTAATTAATTAAATCATGATGCATTTTGATATATCTATTGTTTATTTGTTGCTACCTGTTGATGTGATTAGTTATCGATGCATGCTTTACCTGTGATGAGTTTACTGAGTTCTTCAAACTCATGGTTTCGTTTTATGTTGCCGTGGTGATTCAAACACGAGGTTATAAAGTGCAGGATGATATCGTAGAGGAGAACATAGAAGAACAGAAAGTGCCCTAGTTCATGTGAACCTAGCCACCAGAGTCTTTATTATCAGTATTTTTTTTAAAATTATTTTTCCACTGCAAGAACAATGATGTAATAAAATTTTTAGCTTAATTTTTATTTTTTTGAGAAATATTAGAATAAGATTTTTTTTTTCTGTTGCCTAGTATTTTATTTGTCGCTTTAGATGAATCTAAAATTTTTGGGTCGTCACAGATGGTATCAGAGCCGACTCTCCTCACCTCTGAGTGTGGGCCCCTACCATCTCGCGTGACACGTGGCCGGGCTATTGAGTGGGCGGGTCGATAAGGACTAGCAGGCTACCAGAGCTGGCAGGCAACTGCACGGGGACGTGCAGTCCTAAGGGTGGTGGATTGTGATATCCTGGGATTCCACATCAGAAAAGGAGAGAGAGTTCCTGGGCTATAAAGAAAAAATCTTGGACCCTTATATTCAACGAGGCCTTTTCCCAGGTGGTAGAGACTCTAGCAGAACTCCGCAGTTAAGCGTGCTTAAGCGGGAGCAATGCAAGGATGGATGACCCCCTGGGATGAACAAAATCGTGAGGGCTTTGCCCAAAGCAGACAATATCGTTGCCATGTGAAAGGTCAGGATGCTACAGATGGGTGAATGGAAGTTAGACTCTAAATTTATGTTTGAATGTTCTCACGTGAGTTAAATCGTCATATGTGTATTCAAGATGTTCACTTTTGATAATGCAGAATTGTAATTCCTATGGAACGTGTGAGACCCGATTTTGTTTCTTTTTTTTGTGATATATATATATATATATATATATACATATAAATTTGACGTGTTCATTTATGCTTATGTGTTACAGAACAACATGTTTGCATGTGTTTTGATGTATGCTCGGGCTTACATATGCATGTGGGGTTAGTTCCTGGGGCCGTTGGGCGTTGCGGTGTGGTTTTAAAAAAAAAAAGATATTTTTTTATAAATATCTGGAGTTAGATATTTTCAAAAGATATTTTACAAAACATACAAGCTAAGTTTCTGTGTTTTCTCTTTGCCTTCTCTCTAACTTCTTAGGGGACCGAGGCTCAATTTTTGACGATCCAACAGTGCTATTGGCATCGTGGTCTACGCATCCATCCGGATGGAAATTTATTATGGCAAACCTCGATTTTGTACATGGATTGAGGTGTTGAGTTTATGACTCACCGAGGTATGATCCTAGAATATATAGTTGTTAAAGGGTGCTGCGTATAATCCTATGCATCTTTACCGTTTAAAATGCATGTAAAATTGATTTATGTTGTGATAAATCGGGTTTTAAGTTCAAAACCATTTTTTGTCTTTTCGATTTGATGAAATCGGCTGTCAGGTGTTCTTTTCGAGGTTTTTGGTGATAGGCTTGGGCGTGTGTAAGTTAGAGGGTGTTGGATGGGAGTTTTGAGGCTTCGATTTGGGTTTGAATAGGCTGATCCGTACCTCAAAAATAGTTTCTAGGGAAGGTCAGTTAACTGGATCTTGAAGATCAATCGACTTGATCATGTTTTTGGGAGGTCAGTTGACTGAACCTGGCAGGTCAGCGGAATGACATGGTTCTGTTTTGGTTTTCTTGGTTTCAGCGTGTTTTCAGTCGGCTGGGTGAGTGGGGTCAGTCGACTAGGAGTCTGGGCAGTTTTGTGAAAACTTTGAAAAAACATATTTTTTTGAGATTTAGAGCTAACCCTCGGGGCTGAGTCTCAGCTTTTAAACGATTTGTTGGAAATGGGATCTCCATGGTTGATGGATCTTTTAATACATGTTGATGTATAACCGTTTTACGGATTTTTCGTAGTTGAGCTACGTAATGGTTTTAAAATGATTTCCATAGATGTACTGAGACAGTTAGTGTTTTGAATTGGGCTTCTATTGCTCCTTGGTGGAAGTCTAAAAAAGTGCGCAGAGTAGTTTCACTACGGTCCTTTGGGTTAGTCCTCGTAAACGTGATTTGGGAGCTCCTTCCATCGGTCGTGAAAATTCATAAAAGAGTCGGTTACCCCGTGAGTTGCTATGTTGTTGTGACTCCGTATAGAACTTGTCATTACTTAGCAGTCCCTGGGTGGTCTTAGAGTAATGGGTAGGATTCTATAGTTGTCGCCTTTTTCATGTTTGTGGCAGAGTCGGTACATAGGATTTATTTTATTTTATTTCATTTTCCTCGGTTGTGTGTTCCGAGTGGAAAAATGACATTTTGTTCCCAGTTGTGTGATCCGAGTGAGAAATCAGGTTTTGATTACTGGTTTTCTTCCTACAATTGTGGCATGATATCTGTACTAATGATATGCATAATTTTAAGGGTGGAAAACTGGTGGTTTTCAGGTTGGAAAACACTTTGTTTTTGCTCTAGTGGTTGAGTCTTTATGCTTACGATTGCATAACCTACTTTACAGTTTTATAGTATGTTTATATTGGGCTTCGGCTTACGGTGTGAGATTTTGTGCTAAACTTTTTTCAGGTATAGATGAACATGAGGAGTTGACTTAGATGACCATGGTGGCGGAAGACTTGTTGTAGTTTTTCTTATTTTTGGGACATGTAGTTTTACATGCTATGCCTATTTTTTAAGATGAGTTTTGTACGCCTTGAGGCGATATACTTACACATATATGGGACTATATGTTTATTGTTTATGAGAGATGAACCTTGGGTATTCTTTTATCCAACTTTATTAACTATTTAAGTTGATGGTTTTCCAACTAAATAGTTTTTTTTTATAAACGGTGTTTTGGTGGGCTTTCGCATGACCCTGGTGTTTGGGGCGTGACAGTACGTGAGTAGTTAGCTTGTGTGGCTTAGTTGGCCTGTGTGGCATAGTTAGCCTTTGTAGCGTTGTGGGCCTATGTGGCATAATTTGCCTGTGTAGTGCAGTTAGCCTGAGTGGCGATATTGGCAATGTGAAATTGCTATTGATTAGCTTGTGTAGCTTATTTAACCCGTGTGTTAATATTGGCAAGGAGGAATTGTTGTAGCCTAAGCTGTGTGATGTGATTTGTCTGTGTAACGACATTAGCCTTAGTGGCATTGTTAACTTATAAGATGAAATTAGCCTGAGTGGCAAGGCGGTCCTTCATAAGTCTGTGGACACGTATGTATGGGATTTGTTAATAACTGGGACGAAAGTGGCTTTCAAGCCGAATAGTAATGGTGTGAATGCATGTATTGATGGGTACCGCATCGAACATAATGGTCGTGGAAGTTGTAAATATTAATTTTCCTTGCATATCATACTTTATTCATCTTTAGTCTTATCCTATTGGGCTTTAGCTCACGGTGTTTATATAATACCATTTTCGGTACAGGTGAACATCTGGCGACATCGCGCTTCGTACGTGTATTTTTGAAGTTGTTTTATTGTATTATCTTTTCAAAAACATATGTCGTAATCCCACTTTTATGGATGTAGGGTCTTAAGACCCGGTGTTTTGTTTTGAACTTTGAAGCATGTAATCTTTTTGGTGGTTTTAGAATTTATTTGTATAAGTTCTTAGTTAAATGAATGCTATGTTTTGTACCCCTTTAAATTTTTATGGTTGGCGATGCTTTTCACATCAATTTGATTGTATCTTGTGACCCTAGCATGCCCTTTTTGACTATGAGAGAATTTAGCCAAGTGTAGGGTTTGAAAACAACAAACAGAATTTTGAACACAAGGAAAGATCGGTCAAGCAGTCATGTTGAGTTCACGGTATCTCGCTTGTAAATCAATAAGTATTGAGGGCTGTGAAAGACCGATCGGTCGGTCCTCAGACCGATGGAACGATCTGGCTGAGAGGGTATTTTTTTTGAATTTATAAGTTTCGATACTATTTTTCGGGTGATGTGTGACGTCCCGTCCTCCGGGCACGTCAGGAAATACATAAGTATAGATAAGGAGGATATTCTAGCCATTCATTCATATTTAGATATCATAAATATTACATCATTAAGAGTTCTGAACTGTTTATAAGTACATAACGATTACAATTTTACTAGAAAATTTAACAAAAACTACAATACGCCCTTGAAAACTGAACAAAAAGAGCTAAAGCTAAAAACCCAATTCTTCAGCTAGCATTGTCGGGGTCCGCTAGCTTCTGCCACTCACTCTGTTCTTCTATTCCGTCTTCTTCTTCGGGGGAGAGGAACTCATCACACTCACCTGTGGCACGAATGCCATGAGCCAAATCCCAAAAGAAAATTCTCTAAACCGTCTAACAACCTCACAATAAAATATCCTATAATACGTATCATATAATACCCAATACAATTTTAAGGCCAAATAGACAAACAATTTAACGTTTTCAACAGGGTAAGCATATGTAAGAACAAATATGCGAGTTCGTGATGCAGATGAATGTAATGCAGTTGCCCAACCCTATTATAAATCAATCAATTGAATTTTGAGTGACACCATTACATTCCCGTGCGTTAGGCTCTTGCACACTAACATTCCCGATCACGACGGCGTATATCAGACGTTCGGCTCAAGACGTGGCACGGCTCAGGACATAACACGACTTAGGACATATATGGTCCAAAGTCAACATATCCTATATAATAACCCAAATGGTACCACTACGTTCCCGTACATTAGGTTCCCGTTCAGCAGGGTTCCCGATCATAGCAGCGTATAGCGGTTGCTCGACTCAGGACATGATACGGCTCTGGACGTTACACGGCTAAGGACGTATATGGCCCATTGTCAACACCACTTCTATAATATAACCATAACTCAAGGAGCGACAGAAACCAAATTCCCATAAATAAGACCGAGGTACGAATTAACCAAAAACCAATGTACAGGATGCAACCCACAAGTTGCTCCAAGTGCAAATAACCCAAGATGAAAGTGTAACAATGCTCAGGGTGTGTGATATGCTTCTTGTTTACAATTAATCATAGCATGGCATATAAACACGATATGGCACAGGGTACAACTCGCTAAAGCAGAAAGTACAAGCATGAGAAGCATAACTATAATTTATGTGACATAGAATCGAACTATCGACATGGGGTCATTTCAACAAAATTATCATTTTTATACACCAATCATTCACAATGTTTATATAAAGCCCATATATTCAGGTTTCACAAAGTAACATGCCACTCAAACACCTAGCTAAATTTAAATAAGTGATTAATTGTCAAATTTAAAATTACAGCACTGTTTTAAGTTACCTAGGTATGGATTTAATTTCTGATTTTTGAACACAAATTAAATAAAAATAGTTTGTACAACTTTCATGTTTAACACTAAGGTCAGATCCTAGGGATAAAAGGGCATTTATTTTATTTAAGTGAAAACCATTCAGCACTTTACAGAGGAAAACGCAGAATTTAGGCCTCTGTTGGACACGAACTTGGGGCATCAATTCAAAGACTATGGGTCTGATATTTGGTGACGTTTTATCTTAAGGTGTCATCTACAAGTTTTGTGTTTTGTGCTAGGGCACATTGTGTGGAACCAATTGGTGATTTTGGCCAATTTATGAAGTGGGTTCAGTCAGCCTAAAAAGGGTATGCAGAATAGGTTTTTAACAGAGAATGCTCAAAACCTTTGGGGTACCATCCGAGGGTATTTTTGGCTGATTTTTGCTCCATATTTAGTTTAATATGTTAGCTACATTTTTCATGTTTACCACTTTTGCATTTTGCTACTAAGAACTTAGATTTTTGGTCCCACAAAAGTGTGTGACAGAGGGCTATGTTAGTCACTAAATCTCAATAGTGACTTTGGGAAGTGTTTTGACCTATAAAGATTTCATATTTGTGGCTCAGTTTTGGTGGAAAGTAAGATAAATGTGTTATCTACAAGTGCTATGTTTTAACCAAAGCTCGGTTCTCACTCTAACTTAGGGGTTTTAGGACTTTAACTCAGAGTGGTCATGGTCTGACACTCTTTGGTAAAAATTGTATATCTGGAGTTTTACTCAACGAAATCACTTCAAACCAATTTTGTATGATAGAGAACATAAAAATATAGGTCGGGACATAAAAATAACTTTAAGATCATTTTTTTACAATTAGTTATGATGTTTTCAAGTTGGTAGAAAAATGTTCGCATGCCTAGAAAATCAGGTTGATTAGGGTTTTGACAACTTAGCTCTTGTTGGGTTCATTTTTTAAGTATTTTCTTTACATGCATGTCATAAACTCATACAAACCAAAACTCCAGAACATATTTTAGCCATAAAACTCAAAAATATACACATGCAAAGCTTGATCATACACAAACAGTCCATTATTCAAACCTACGACGCCTTTTCGAGTTATTCCTTGTTTGTTATCTTTAGGGTTGATTATAGAGATGGATTGAGGGTTATTTCATGAGAGTATATCAGAAGGATTTAGGGGATTTACTTTCATGTTTAAGGACCTAATGAATGGAGAATGGCTTAGGGACTTGGCTATGTGTAACGTTGGTCTCCAAAGACCTTTCTTTCTTGGACCTTCCTTCTTCTTCTTCTTCTTTCTCTTCTCAAACTTGTAAAACTCCTCAAGAACACTCAATGGTGGGTTTAATGATGATATGTAAGCTTTAATTTAAATTTCATAAATTTTAATTAGATGCATGGGAGGTGGGTTATTCTTGAGGCATTGAAAATCTGAATTTTGCAGATGGGAAGAGACGAATTCGGCTAAGGGACTGCTTCGTTGGTTTATGTGCTCAAATTGTAGTTTAATTGCTTATTTTGTGGTATTATGGCACTAAATTGTTCAAGAAAATATTTTTAAAATTCATTTGATGTATCTTTTTGGTCTTATAGCTTACTAAAATGAATTATTTTACTGTTATTATTATTATAGTTTATAAAAATGTTGACAATAATTAATTGTTAAAATGTAGGTAATTAAGATATTTTAATGTATTTTGATTAGATGTGACTTTTTGACTTATTTAAGTGTGTAAGAATTTTAATAAAGATTTGTTTGCCTTTGTTGGTCTATAATATTATATTATTATGTATATTACTTGTATAGAAAGTCTTGGGTCATAATAATACTTAATTTATACAATTGTTTCTCATTTTTAAGCTTAAAAATTGCAAAAAGTTACTTTTTGAGCACAAACTCCAATGTGGCCGGTCACTAAGGGCATTTTTGTTATTTTTTGATGTTATTTTGTTTTTTGTTACTTAATTGTATTTCAATATCTGATTTAGGGTGTCCATGTGTAAAATTTTGAATTTTTAAGACTTTTTGCTGTACTAGAGGCAAAATGGTCATTTTACCCTAATTATAAATTTTTTTGATTTTTAACCTCATATTTCAAGTTATTTACTTAATTTAGGATATTAAGAGTCTTCTCTGTGTATTAGGATTTTACCTCTCAGCATTTGATCTCTTTAGGGTTTTCAGATCAAATTAGGATTTTTGGGCCGAGTTAGGGTCAAAGATCTTGTTAACTAACTGTCGCTAATGCTAGAATTTGGGTTGGATCACTACTCTAGTCGTTATAAACTGGGTTGTTATAATTAGGATTTGTACCGGGATGTTACATGATGTTTCCACTTTTCAAAGGCATACCCTTAGGTGTCTTTGGGTATTCAATTTGACTTAGAAGGCTTGGCGTTTCAAAAGAACAAAAAGAGGACGTTCATTTGAGTTTCAAGTGAGTAGTTAGGTGATGTAAATGCAGTTTGGCATGGGTTGCCTTGTGTGATGGCCCAGCTCCCAGGTACATTAAGACATACAAATACATACAAATAGGGTTATGCTAACGTTTCATTCATAGATAATCATTATAATATTACATCATTTGAGTCTCAAATAGCTTGTAAAATACATAAGCATTACAGTTTCACAAAGGAGATTACAAAAATTACAAAGAATGCTCAGAAAACTATAAAGAAAGAAACAAGAAGCGTAGAGCTCTTCATCTAAGCTTCACCCGGGTCTGTTTGCTCCGTGAACTCACCCTGGTCAACATATTCTTCTTCGTGGAAACCTCCTTCATCACCTATGACATGAAACCATGAGCAAAAGTGTCACGTCCCAAACTCCGGGTAACGTGAAACACCCACAAACAGTCAACCCGATAATACACTCTCAAAATAAAACATACATGCATTGTATATCAACGCCAAATGGCATACAATACAAGGCTCCAACGTCGAGAAACATGTATTAAGGATACACGATACAAATAGAATCAAAAAAGAAAACTATAACTCTTCCACCTCTCCAGCACCTCTAGATCAACCAGCGTGACCGGTACCTGAAGAAAAAGCAAATCCCACACCATGAGCCAAGGCTCAGAAGAAACTAAATAAGCATACAATATAAACAAAACATGCTAGGAAATCGAAGTGCAGGTTTAGACTCTCTTTCAAGCCTTGAAAATAGTTTGAAAACGGTTTTAGATCACGACTCATAAGAGCTATTAAAAACAATTTTCATAATAAATGAAAAAGCGAGGATAAAAACCATTTTTTGACTCATCAGAGCCTTGAAAACGATTCCAGTACTACGACTCCCGTAGGCCGTTAATACAGTATTTCGACTCCTGTAGGCCGATAATACATTTTTAAGAAAATTGTTCTATCCGTCCCATAATGCAGTTCATGCAAGCCATGAATCTTTTCGAACTTTCATCGAAGGATTGCAGCCCCTATCTAGGCAACGCACACAACTGTGCAACACACACAACGCACGTAACCCGTGCAACACATACAACGCACGCAACCCGTGCGTTCCCGTGCAACACGCACAACGCACGCCACCCGTTCAACACACACATCTTCACGAACATTCACCAAAATCGACGAAAAACAAGTTTAAACCCCAAAACCCAACTTTTGAAACAAAATCAAATCTCATACAATTTAACCGGTAAAAACGCACACGATTACACATAGCACCATTACAAGACATGAGAGTCTAGGATCCTACCTCGGTGAGTTCAAAACTCGACGTCTCGATCCACGTGCAAAATTGAGCTTTGTCGAAATGGAATTCTGTCCGGATGAACGCGTAGACCACAATGCCAATAATAAGGAAGCTACCGAGAAGGCAGAGAGAAAATAGGAACCTAGAGAGAAGGCAGAGAGAAAATAGGAAGTTTGTTGGAGAAGTTTTGAAAATTGTCTTTCGAAAATATCTAACTCCAGATATTTATAGGCCTCCAAAATATCTTTTTTTTTAATATTTGAAATTTTCGCCACAATGGCCCACAGCCCCGGGAACCTACCCCGCATGTATATCTAAGCCCGATCATGCATCAAAAGCTATAAAAATATACTCAAATGAAAACACGTAATGCGCATCCGAAAACGCCGAAAAAAGAAAACGGGTCAAGGTCTCACAAAAAGCCTAAAAGAAAACTCTTCAAACTCTCTAACCAAACTCACAGTACAAAATCACCAATTCACATTCCACACAACACCTAGAGCATTTATATATTAAGGAGACAAGCAAACTTGAAGATATACGTATAGTAAGTACGTACATATAAAACAACTAATCATGCGTGGAATGTAATGAAAAATACAATGCAAATGCATATGCCAACCTGACTATAAATCAACCAATTGAATTTCGAGTGGCACCATTACGTTCTCATATGTTAGGCTCCCATACACTAACGTTCCCGATCACAGCGGCATATAGCGGCCGATCGACTCAAGATGTGGCATGGCTCAGGATGTAACACAGCTCAGGACATACATGGTCCATTATTAACATACCCAACATAAGAATGAATCTTAATGGCACCGTTATATTCCCATATGTTAGGTTCCTATACGTCAACGTTCCAGATCACAACGGCATATAATGGCCATTCGGCTTAAGACGTGACACGGCTCAAGACGTAACATGACTTAGGACGTACATGGTTCATCGTTAACACCCCCATCAACAAGGATTTACTGATCAAGATAAAAAGGTCAACCTTCCCCCACATCGACCATATTCAAGGTACAACTCAAAGTGTACAAGGGGTAATCCACAAGATGTCTCCAGTACCATAATCAAAATGTTCATGGTATAACAACTTATATCCTGAAGAATAACTAATAATAGCATGATATGAAACTAAGCATGACAGGGTGTACAACTCAACATAGCATGAGGTACAAGCATTTAAATCATGTGGTGCAAGTACTTAAAGCATAAAGTACAACTACTTAAAGTATAGGGTACAACATTCAAAAGCATGGTTCTAATCTCATGGAAATGCCATTTTTCATCATATAATTGCATTAAATTATTATTCACATATTTTAAATCAAATAAACCATGTAAATCATTTCAAACAACAAAAGTGTGCTTCACCAAACACTTAACACTTAACTAGTTAATTTTCAACTACTGATTTGCAAATTGCAGCAACTTTTTGAGGCATTTAGACTTGGAATTAAATTCTGGTTTATGGTCACAAACTATATAAAAATATTCTCTACAACGTTCATGAAGAAGACTTTAGCTAAATCCTAAAACAACTAGGTGATTTGTCCTTCGCAAGAGAAAATGGTTCAATAGCACTTAGGAATTTACTCAAAAATGGGTCTCTGTCGGTCTTGGATTTGGGATATCAAAACAAGTCTTCTCAAGCTCAATTTTGAATATGTTTTAGTTCAAGCTGTTCTCTACAAATCTCATGAAGATTGCTCTAGGTAGTTCTTAAGAAAAATTTTGGAGAAATAACTTGATTAAGAAAATGTATTCAGGAAGTGCCATAACACTCAACGAAAATGATTAGACAGCAACTAGTTGAAATGTCCCTAACATTTTTCATGAAGACCACTTTTGGAAAAAATCATTAAAAATAAAGATTTTGAACCACACAAAAATATGTGACAGAAAGTCATTTTAATCACTAAACATGTACAAAGAATTTCAGAGGTGATTTGACCATTCAAAACTCAAAAAAGGAGGCTCAGTTTTGGTGAGCAGCTAGATAAAGATGTTGGCCACAACTTTCATGAAGATACCTAAGCTCAGTTCACATTTAAAAATAGGATTTTTAACACTGCAACACAAACTGATCTGAAAACGACATATTTTGATAGAAAGGCCACATCTCGAGGTTTATCCTGTCATGCCCCAAAATCTGGGTTCATGTGAAAATCCACAAAACATCCATTTTATATGAAAATATAGGTTTTCATACATTGAAATCCGCCTGTTGGAACCAATGGAATACCCAACAAAGTATATCTCTCATATATAGAAGACATACAGTTCCAACATGCATATATTATATCGCCTTACGGCGTACAAAATCTGCCTTCAGGAACAGGCATACTAAAAAGAAAAATTATAAAAGTCTTTTGCCACCGCGGGCACCACAAAAGCTACTCCTCATCCACAACATCACCTGAAAATGGTTTTATAAAAAATCTCACCCGTGAGCTGAAGCCCAATAGAAAACAGACTATAAAGGTTAAAGCAGGATATGCAATCATATGGTTCGAGCAAACTCAACCACAAAACCCAAAATAGTTTTCTATCAGACTACCACGAGTCTTAAAACGGTTTTATTTCATAAAACCCCTGTTTTCAATCCTTAAAACCATGTTCTACAGATAATGCAAATAAACCACCACAGTTAAGGAAAAACAGTAATCAAAA
>JAUMHN010104315.1:0-24835 GCA_032360265.1 Heliamphora ciliata
AAAAATCAACGAAGTTATAAATTAAAAAAAAAAAAATTGATGGTCCAACTATTGTCAACTATTCTGAAAAAAAAACATGTATCATAAGACTTTATTTATGTTGCTCTGTCTTGTGAGGAGCTTAGAATAATTCATCTCATGAACCCAAAATAAATCTAAAGAATGTATATATAATCTTAATACAAAACATTTAAATAAGTTTAGATATTTAAACGTAATAAAAATAGTAAAAGAAACCCAAATCTTTTTAAAAGTAATTAGACTTTTAATATTTAAATAAATTACTTGAATTGGAATTATATACCTCGAATGTTTCACTGATCAAGAGTCGATGCCGATTTGCTTAAATGTGAAATGGTTGTTCTTAAAGAACAAGTACTCATCAATTTCTTGGCATAGAAAATGAAGATGAAAGCAAACGAGGACGAAAGTAGAACATCAAACACTAATAGCTATTCCATCGAAAAGTAAGAATACCAATTTATTCCCACAACCTAAGGATTAGGTATTCTATTCCAACATGGAATCACACTACTCACCATACTATCATCGCCATCGCCTTTGTCATTGCCACCACCGTCGCCGCAACCACAATCACTACCCCACTGCCACCACCATCACTATCATCATCAACCACCACCACTCCGCCGCCATCGCCTCCACTCCGCCGCCACCACTAGCACAATCACCACCATTGCCACCACCAGCACCGTCAACACCATTACTGTCATTACAACCACCGACCACAACCATTACAACTATCACTACCACCACCAACCATCGCCACTGCATCACCACTACCATCGCTATCACCACAACCACCATTGCCACCACCATCACGACAACCACCAATGACTGCCACTTCGCCGTCGCCACCACCGCCACAACCGCTCCACTACCCCACCATCGCAACCACTCTTGCGGTTGCCACCACTACCACCGCACACCGTCACTGTTACCATCATCATCACTAGTGTCACCACTGCCACCACTACCCTGCCACCACCACTACTCCACCATTGCCGCCACCGCCTTTGCCTTCACCACCCCACCACTGCTGCTACCACCACCACAACCTCATTATTGTCGACACCTCCATTGTCATCGCCACTGCCCCAACGTCGTCGTTGTTACCATCGCCACCACCACTAACACCACCAGCACTGTCGTTGCTCTACCACCACCACCACCACCACCACCCACCACTATAGCTACTACCATCGCTGGAGTAGCCTTTAGCGTCACCATTGTTAGTTCTAGGCAATCCAAGATGAGGGGTAAATTGGGTCTTAAAAATAAATAACAATTTTAAAAACTTTTTTGAAAACCTTTTAATATTACAATTAAATAAAGTTAGTTAATCAAATATTAAAATAATACAAATATTAAAGAGGTTAGGGATATATGGATTGAACCAGACACCAATGATTTTATAGTGGTTCGATTTCTTCTAAATCTACGTCCACTATTTAAGTTTCTCATTGAGTATTTCTACTATATAGAATGTTTCACGGGCGCATTCCAAGCCTTTACAATTTCAAGACTTCGCTTGAGCTATCCGAATGTTTACGGACACATTTAAAAGCCTAACACTGCTTCAAGAAGATCCTACAAAAATAATTTCCTATTTTTTTCTAATCTCTCTTAAACTCTTCTTTGATGAGATTTACTCACTCACTTAAACGATAAAGGGTGATTCACCCTTGAATACAATAAATGAAGAGTATTAATGAGAAACACTCACTCTCTTTACAGAATAGATTTATAATAAATGATAAGGTAAAGAGAGATGAGGAACAAGAGCTGGAGATTTAGCAATAAATGAGGGCTTGAGAATTTGAGTTTGATTCAAGTAATAAAACAGTGATTGAAAGTCTCCACTTTGAGTAAATGCTGAGAAGGTACTCCTTCTATAAGCTCTTGTACATTCATAACCGTTGGAGGTAGGTGAGAGTAATAAATGCGAAAAATTCAACAATTGAGATCTGCCGCGAATTTGAAATTCCATCGCCGGTGTCGACACAAAGTATCTAGGGCAGAGATCTTCAAGTGGTTGGGTCGACACAAATCTTCTGAGGGGTCGACACAATTTTTGCAATCTACCTCACCAACATTATGGTGTCAACACATTTGAATTTGGTGTCGACTCATTTGAAACTTCAACATCCGGAAGAGGCACTTTGTGTCGACTCTACTTGCCTTTGGTATCGACACTAAATTCTGCAAGAAGTCCCGGTATATTTGTGTCGACACATTTGGACTTTGGTGTCGATACCAAAATTTTTCAGGTGGCCTCGGGACTTTGTGTCAACTCATATTCTCATTTGTGTCGACACCTAAAATCTACAGGCGCCTTCGGTTCTTTTGTGTCGACATAATTTACATTTGTGTCGACCCAAAATTTCGGATACCAAAAATGTGAAGCACTATTGTGTCGACACAAAACTAATTTGTGTCGACTCATTTTAAGTTCTGAGAGTTTCGGCTCTTTTGTATTGACACAAAAATAATTTGTGTCGACACTAAACTTTGATACCTAAAAATGACTTCATGAAACTGTTAGGGTGTCAAACCATTTGTTTAATAGGTGTTGACACACTTGATATACTTCAAGTATACTTTGCTTTAAAAAGTATTTAACTTATTTTTTAATTAAGTTCAACACAAATATTCTCATACAAGAATACTTAAGTGTTTTAATCCTTTTAAGAGATAAGTCATTTCTTTTGGTTAAAGGTGTCAACCTTAATTGTTCAAAATGTGTTAATACTTTCATTTTAAAAATATAAAATATTATTATTTTAAATTCATTTATTCTTAGAAAATAAATTATAAAAATCATCAAAAACAAAATAAAAAGTCCTTGTGCTAACAACCATTGTCCCCATTACATCTTTTTAATGCCATTTTAGTTATTTTGGAATTCTGTAATACTTTTTTAATAATTAAGTATTATGAGATTTATAATTTATTATTTTTATCATGTTAGATGAAATTTTAATAAATATTATTTGTATATGAGAGTTAGCCTATGTTTGGCATAACTTTTTTTAAAAATTCTTTGCTTAAAAGTCTTTAAAAAAGTCCACTGTTTTGACTTAAATTGGCTTTTTTTTTTACATCTTTTTTACATTTATTTTTTTAATAAAAAAAACTAGTTCAAATAAAAGCTATGCAATAGTCTAGAGTGATTTGGTTTTTTAATTATAAAAAATGGGTTGAAAGTTTATGGCTCGTTTGGAGTCTTGTTTGGAAGTGGAAGTTGAGATTCGGTGAGAACATAAGCGACTAGGAATTTTGGTTGAATAATAGTTATTTCCAATACGAAGAAGTAATCTAAGTTTAGAATTTAATTAAAGGTTCGCCTTAGAAATAAATTCAATTTGAGGGTTAATGATGATCCTAATCCTTGAAAATTATTGTCCTTTTTATATTTGGGAAAAATATGGTTCAACTGGAATTCTCGGTACAAAGTTATATTGGATATAAAAATTGTGAAAATCTTCAATTGCATGTTGTGATTTGGATGAATTATCGTGTAGTGAATACACAAGATATTTTAAGGTGAAGACCGATATTATTGATGATATACTGTTCGCATATATTGAGATGGCTATGTAATTAATTTGGACTTACATTGCTCCTCGGTGAAAGATCAAAAAACTTGTGTAAGATGGGTGCACTACCCTTCGGTTAATTCTGTAAAAGATGGCGTAATTGGGTTAGGGTGCCTTTCCTTTGGTGAAAGACCGTAAAAGAATGTATGATTGGGTTAGGTTGCCTATCTTTTGGTGAAGGACCGTAAAAAAGTGCAATATTTGTGGCGTTAGATTATATAACTATATGTCGTTATTTGATAATGATTGTGTTAATAAATCATGGGAATGATGTTTGTGCTATAGTTAAGATAACGTATAATTAAATTGTTGATGAATGGAATCGATTATGATCCACTAGAGGTTGAATAGTTTAACGAGTATAGGAGGTTTTGCATGTGAACCTATAGATTATATGTATAGGATGCATCGTGGTAGGTATTGTGTTTTGAATTAGTGTTGGTGAGTGTGCACCTACTAAGTGAGTAGCCTATGTGACATATATAGCCAGTGTGGCATATATTAGCCTTAGTGATAGTGATAGTCATGTGATGTTTTCATTGAATAGAATCTCAGCTTAAGTGGTATTATGGGGTTCGATAAGCCTAGGAAATGAGAGTTGTGAAAGTGTGGGTTGTAGAATGTATTGAGGACCGATAAAAGGGTGAATGTTGGTTGGGTTGTGTACAAAACATGAGAACATGGATTTTTTGGAGCTGTAATAGTTTGATTGGTAAATTTTTCTATATCTTGTGTTTATGGTTTAAAATTTTTCTTTTTACATATCATGCTGTTATTTTTGAGTAGTCATATCCTATTAAACATCGGCTCATAGTGTTTTTTTAACACCCGTTTGAGGTATTGAAGGCCATTCGTTGGTTTAATGGCAAGGGACGATGTGCTTATTATCTTCTAGAAGTTGGGTCCATGTAACATGTATTGCTTTGATTATGACATCATTTTACTTTTGGGTTGTAATTAAACTCCTATGAGTTGTAAGGCCTTACTGCCATGTTTCAAGACAGTGGGTATTAGTTGTAATCTCTCTTAATTATCTTTAGATCTTATATCATGTGTATTTGAAGGATTGAACATGATATATGAATGTGTTGTTTTACGGACGAGATTCATGAATTTTAGGGGTGTGACAATCTCAAACTCCAAAGAAAATATTTTCTTGTGATTTGCAAACAACCCATATTAACCTCCATTCTCTACCGGTCTTCAACAAGTTTCATAACTTACACTTCCACGGCTCTCACCTCACGAATTTATTAGACCCCTTAATGCCATTCGAACTAAGACCTCATACAATCAAAATGCCACCAGGCTATAACTACCACTATGGTTAATATCACAACACTGACTAAACAAACCACTTGGGATAAATATGCCACTAGGAAAAATACGTCACACCGGCTACACGTGCCACACAGACCAATCAAGTAATAAATTCTACATTGTCGATATCGCCACACAGGCTGCATAGATGCCACACAGGCTATATCGGTGCCAAACAGGCAACATAGACGCCAAATAGGATACAATTTTCCTAAAATCTCAATAATTCACACTTCTCACAAAATCACAATAAATCCAAGATAATTGTTTCAATTAGGTACCGACTCCGGATGGCAATTATAAATTTTTGTGCAATTACCCCTGACCGGGTCACTTGGGCCCAATAGGTAACCACAAGTTTTATAAGTTGCCCCAATAACCGCACTTCTTTACGATCCTCGAGGAGAACCGATGGGTAGGGCACCCTGCATTCCTTTACGGGAATTAACTCGACGGGTAGGGCATCTAATGCACAAATTTTTGGACTTTTCCCGCGGGATATGTCAAACCCAAATTAATCTCCACACGTTGTCTTGGTACTTTAATTAAACCAATATCCTATCACATAACATAACCACATAATCCAAATAAATTCATAGATAGCCAATGTTCATGGTTAATTTATCCATTATTTCAATTAACATCAATAATTGAACTATGTCACAAACTTGCTTTGACAACCGACTATTTTAATTTCTAAGTTCACAATAGAATAAGGGTTTCATCCAACCTCTAACAATTCATCATTAATCCCATTCTTTAACTATTTTATTTAAAATTATCCTCACAATAACCCATACATCTCTCAAGTGTAATTTTCTCTATTCAATCAATAATCGAAGTTACTTTCGCCCCCCACTCACCAAAACCCATCAACCACTTTATAGTTACCCAACATGACGAATAAACCAAATTTCAATTCCTATCTTTAACATCACTATTTCACAACTAACCTACCAATGCACATGATCCGCCTACGGAAACTCACAGCACTCAACCGAACCCCAGAGGAAAACTCTTTTTAAAACCCGCTTTGCATTCTTTGTTTCACAAAACTATTTCTCCAAAATAATTTTAGAAAAGAGAGTTAAACCACGAAAAGGAAAACTCTCGGGGCTTCCATTTTATTACAAAGGGGTCCCAAAGCGAAACTCGGATGAAATGATACTTTTTATTTAAGAAAATCAAACCTCATATCCAGCCCAAGAGGTCCCCTCAAGCGGACCCACCACTGTTCGAGCTGCCACCTGGCTGAGACCAAAACACCCCACCTTGGGTAATAGACCACTTGAGTAGACTCAGGACCACTCAAGCGGTCACTCAGTCGAGAGCATATTAGAAAATTCCTATTTTTGAAAACCAAGTTTCAAACCAAAAATTTTCTCAAGAAGATGAGTTCTAGGGTACAAAACATTATTCAAAACAACTTTAAACTATGAAAACATAATCAAAAACTCATTCCCAAACCTCCCAAGAAGATTTAAACCAAACCAAACGTCAATCAAATTCACCATTTACTGAGCTCTTTTCCCAATTAAACTTTGATATTCAATTCATATACAAATTTTAACATATATCAACACACATCACTTCAATTAACTCATTTAACCCTTCAATTTCTCATGTAATCCCATTAGCAAACCAAAACCCAAATCTCAACATCTCCCACAACTAGGGTTTCAAATTGAAAACAAAATTTAATATCATCCACACTCAACTTCACATAACCCAATTAATTTCACAAACAACACTCAATTTCTTCCAAATTCAAACTCTAGATCCATGAACTAAGGTTTTCGAAACAAAGAGGGATTTCATCTCATATTCTTAAATAAAGAAAATCAATCACATATCTAAGCATTTTATTCAAGATTAGTCGAAATTCTACCTTTAGGGTTAAAAATTCAAAACTTTAACTCAATTCGAATACTTGGTGGGGGACCCGAACTCCCTAAATCCGAAAATTGTTCAGTTAGAAACATTGCTCTTGATGCCTAGAACAACCTTTGTTTTTGTGAGACTGATCAACACCAAGCTTAGATCATCAAAAAAGAAGAGAGAAGGCAGGTGGATCTTTAGGTCTTCCATGGGGGAAAGAGAAGAAGAAGGTAGGAAGAGAAGAGAGAGAGACGTTGGGGTTAAAATGAGGGAATTTGGGTCTTTTAGGTTAGCTTCCATGGGAAGCTAAGGGTCTGGGGTCCACTCCCCACTTAACATACAACCAAATCCAAAATTGATTTATGATGTATTTTTAACTTTATATTAACTTAAGATTATATCCTTTAAAATTATTAAGTTTTAAAATTATCCCCTAATCAAATCTCTCGGGCCTCTGTGCACATAGGTGAGTCTAACAAAACTTATTATAAAGCTATCGAACCCATTGGCCACACCTATATAGCAAGCATACAAACTCAAAATGAATGCAACCATGGTAAATTATCACGTAATATTTAATTTAAAAATAAAATGGGTCCATGTCTTACAGAATCAAAAGAACTTCTTTAGCAAGATGAAAATATTTGAAAAGAGTACATTTTCAAGAGAACATAAATATGATCCAAAATGGGGTTAGAAAAGAGCTAAAACAAACTAGTTTGAAAAAGGTGCAAAACAAGCAAAGTCAAAAAATACCCCAGCAGACAGATTGCTCGAGCGGTCTGCTCCTATGCTCCATTTTTCTTTTGAGCATTTTAAGGTCTTAACACAACCAAATCCATTTTGTGGGAGAAAGGCATACAAGAGCCTTAGAAAATCATCAAGTTTGACAAGAAAGACATCACTAATCATTGAAATAAAGAAATTTAAGCTCCAACACCCATGCAAACAAGGATATCTCATAAACATTCAACCCAAAACATATATCCAATATTTAATACATGGCCTTATGGCCTTACAACTCTTGAGAATTCAAATACAAACAAGTTATTCAAATATCATACATTACCCAAATTCAAGAGTGTAATAACAAAACCTCCCTCCCTCCCTCCTCTCTCTCTCTCTCTCTCTCTCTCTCTCTCCCTCTCTCTCTCTCTACAAAACATAATCAACAACTTTCTTCCTATGCTTTATGTCATAGGGCTATCTCTAACACCTAAAATGAGTTTATACAAACACCGTGAACTAAAGCTCAATAGAATATGACTAAACATGAATAAATGCATGATATGTAAAAAGGAGAGTTATGCAACAACATAGCATATAAACAATTTTATGAACCTTTCATTCTTCCTGATCCTCAACAAGTTCCACAATCTTATATTCCATGGACTTTACTAAGTGTCGTATTGCCACTCAGGCAAGGAACACCACACAGATACAGAATGCCACACATGCTACTATCACCTTGCAAGCTAATTATGCCTCGCAAGCTAAGATTTCCACAAGGGTTAAAATCACCACGCAAGCTAAGATTGCCATAAACGCTACAGTTGCCACACAGGCTAAAATTGGCATAAAGGCTAATTACGCTACACATGCTAAGGTTGCCACAAAAGCTAAAGTCATCACACAAGCTAAGATTGCCACAAATGCTAATTACGCCACACAAGTTAAGGTTGCCACAGAAGCTAATTATGCACAAGGCTAGGTGATCGACAATTTTACATTCACATAGATTAACTTTAAACCTATCACAATCATAATGATTCAATGCATGCATAAATCCTTTAACGAAAAATTGGTGAACAATCCAATTTATAGGCCGTTTACTTTTTTTCATCCAGTATAAGATTTTTTAACGAATAAGGTTCATCCTCATAAAAGTTTTAACACGTAAGGTCCTTTTGGGAGAAAAATACCCTAGAACAGATAAATTTATTTATTTTTTATTGAAAGCATGTGTAAAGAATACATATAAATTTATTTGTCTTATTAAAAATACGTATAAAAAATATAGATAAATTTATCTGTACCTTTTCAAAACATGTATAAAGAATACAGATAAATTTATCTGTCTTTTATTGAAAGTACGCATAAATAATACAGATAAATTTATCTGTACCTTTTTAAAATGTGTATAAAGAATACAGATAAATTTATCTATCTTTTATTAAAAACACGTGTAGAGAACGCAGATAAATTTATCTATCTTATTGAAAGCATGTATAAAAAATACTAATAAATTTATGTATTTGTATTATCTGTATTAATATGCAAATAAATAAATTTATCTGTTATGCATAAATAAGCTGATAGATAAATTTATCTATTTGCATATTAAAGAGATAAATATCAAATAGATAAATTTATCTTTTTGTTATGTAAAATAGATAAATTTATCTATTTGTAGGGTATTCTCGAAAAAAATCATGCAATTGGACCTTGCGCGTTAAAATTTTTGTTTATAAATTTTGCGCGTTAAAATTTATTTTTTTGGACCTTTGGCTGAAATTCCTATCCTTTAATCTCATAGGTGGGTATTAACCCCTTTTTATTCATCATTCACAACTCAACATACATATACACCAAATCTCCAATTATCCAATTAATTCGTCATTTTCATAATTAAACACAACAAACACATGAAACCCCCAAAATCTCTAACTTTCCCAGTAACTGGGGTTTCCAATTCCAAATCAATTTCAACATATATGAACACCCAAACTTCACTCAACTCATTTAAGTTCACAAGTTCTTACTCAACAACTTTGAAATTTCAAATCTCAAATCTCTATAAAAACTAGGGTTTTACAAAAATAAGGGATTTCATGTCATTTCATTCAAGTGAGGGAAAATAATCATATATTCATAGTGTTTATTCGAGATTAGTCGAAAATCTTAACTCAGTAAGTCAAAACTCAACGTTTTAACACACCAGGAACGCCCGAACTCGCCGAATCAAAATTCTATTTGATTGAAAATGTAGCTCTTACCGCCTAGAACAGTACTTTTTACCCTTGTGGTTTTAATCAAAGCCAAGTCTAAGACCATTAAAATGAAGAGAGAAGAAAGGCAGAACTTAGGTTTCCATGGAGTCTTTGAATGTGAGAGAGAGAGAGAGAGAGAGAGAGAGAGAAAAGAGAAGAGAAGAGAAGGGAGGGAGAGGAGAGAGAGCTATGGCCGGCCACCTAGAGGAAAGAGGATGCTGCCCCCACAAGCCATGCACAATTCCCAAAGCCACTATGACTATGTATATCCAAATTAAGCCCTTATGCATCCACGACGTATTTAATTCAAATACAAATATTTAAATCATCACAAAATTAATATTTTAAACTTAATATTAAATTAAAATTTTATTTTTAAAAATTACTAAAATTCAAAATTTTTTCCAAATTAAATTTCTCGGGCCTCCTCGCATATAGGCGGGTCTAACAAAGCTTATTAAAAAGTTGCCGGGCTCACTGGCCACACATATATAACACGCTCATAAACTCAAAAATAACACCGCATTAAGTAGGCTACCATGTAAACATCTAATTATAAAAATTTAAAACGGTACTAGGTCTCACAAAAACAAAGGGGTAGGATTCAATCTTGCAAAAAATTGAATTAATTAATTAATTCATAAAGATGACATCAAGTACATTTGATCTAAGTGTGTTGATATTGACTATAGCAACTCATTCTAATTAAATAAATACAATTAAATCAAGATTAATTTTAATGTGGACAACACACCATATACTTTTGATCTAAAGTTTAGGATTAAGTATTGTGTTATTAATTAATAAAATAATAATTCAAGTGCATATGTGTCAAGCTACCAAAGGTTATGATCATCATCAAATTAACAATAAAATCAACTAGTTACACATTAATCAAATAAATAAACAACTAAACTGGATTGGGATCCAAGTATATGCGTATATGTGTGTAAAGACCCAAGTGAACCACTAACCTAATAATTTGAATAAAGAGTATAACAGCATAGTCCAAAAATTTAAACCCAAATTATTAATAGTAGCTAACAAATTTTATTATATCCCAGACTTAATTTTTATCTTCCATCGATGTGGAATGAAGTAGCATAAAATCTTCTACTCAAATACGCAGCGCCCTCGTCGTGTGACCCATGTTTTTTTCTTAGTTGAGATGTGGATAACAGCCTTTAAGCGTGCACAAGTTATAAAATCTCGTGGCCTCTACCCCTTTTTAAAGCCTCTACTCTATCCATACTGCCATGAAACCCTTGAAGAGAACAGGGTTGGCTGTAATACTATTTATGACGACCTAAGTAGACTACAAGCCCAATAACTTGGATAAAAAGCCTAACAAAATAGCCCAAAAGTTTAAGTTCAAGTTATTAGTAGTAGTCTAAAAGTTATTAGAAGTATCACAACATTCTCCACTCAAATACGCGATGCCCTCGTTACGTAGCCCAAGTTTTTTTTTAAATTAGGATATGGATAGCAACTCATTAACGAACATAGAGAAACCCTTTAGTGTGCACAAGATATATAATCTTGAGGTCTCTACCCCTCTCTAAACCCTCTACTCCTCTATCCATACCGCCATGAAACTCGTCATGGTACTAGGGTTGACTTTGATACCATTTGTAATGACTCAAGTGAACCATTAATTCAATAAATTAGGTTTAAACATTTTGAGCCGCGTTATTAAAGTCTTTATTCAAGTTATTGGGGTCAATGATATCAAACCCAACTCTGGTTCTGTGACGGCCTTCGTAGCGGTGTGGATAGATGAGTAGAGGCTCTAAAGAGGAGTAGAGGCCCCGATGTTATATACTATGTGCACACTAATGAACTGCTCTTTGTCTGTTAATTAGCTGCTATCCACATCCCAACCAAAGAAAAAACTGGGGCCACGCGACGAGGGCGCCACGTATTTAAGTGAGGAATATTGTGATACCCCATCCCACATCGATGGAAGATAGAAATCAAGTTTGGTATATAATGAAACTTGCGAGCTACTACTAATAATTTGGAATTAAGCTTTTGGATCACGCTGTTAGGCTCTTTATTCAAGTTATTGAGACAGTAATCCACTTGACTTGTTACGATGTGTATGTGCATAAAACTTGAATGACTAATATCTCTTAATATCCTATTAATTAATTAAACTATATTAAATCCATTAGTAGAGAGAACATGGCAATAAATGGTAGCAATTGAGTGTATAAATTATTAGGGTTGGTGTGAGACCCAGTTTCGTTTCATTTTTTTTTGTGATATATACATATTTGGCATTTTTGGACACGTGCTTAGGCACTTTTGCTTTAGCATGTTTATAAGCGTTTTGATGCATGATCGAGTTTAAATATGCATACTGGGTTGGTTCCTGGGGCTGTTGGGAGTTGCTGTTCGAATTTTAAAAATTCAAAAAAAAAATATTTTGGAGGCCTATAAACATTTGGTGTTAGATATTTTCAAAAGATATTTTCAAAACTTCTTAACTAAGTTTTTTCATTTTCTCTCTGCCTTTTCTCTAACTTCTCAAGGGCCCAGGGCTTGGTTTTTGACGATCCAACAACCAATCATTGTTATTGGCATCGTGGTATATGCATCAATCCCGACAAAAATTTATTTTGGCGAAGCTCGATTTTGCACGTGGATTGAGACGTTGAGTTTTTGACTCACCGAGGTAGGATCTTAGACTGTATAGTTGTTAAAGGGCGTACGTGTAATCCTATGCATCTTTACTATTTTAAATGCATGAAAAACTGATTTATGTTTTGATAAATCAGATTTTTAGTATAAATCTATTTTTCGTTGTTTTGGTTGGATGAAATTGGGTGTCGGGTGTTCTTTTCGAGGTTTTTGGTGATAGGCATGGGTGTGTGTAAGTCTGAGGGTGTTGAATGGGAGTTTTAAGGCTTCGTTTTGGGTTCGAATGGGTGGATCCGTAGCTCAAAAATAGTTTCTGGAGAAGGTCAGTCGACTAGATCTTGAAGATCAGTCGACTGGATCATATTTTTGGAAGGTCAGTCGACTAAACCTGGGAGGTTAGTCGACTGACATTGTTATGTTTTGGTTTTCTTGGTTTCCAATGTGTTTTCAGTCGACTGGGTGAGTGGGGTCAGTCGACTGGGGTTCTAGGCAGTTTTGTGAAAACTTTGAGAAAACGTATTTTTGGAGATTTGGAGCTAACCCTTGGGGTTAAGTCTCAGCTTTTAAAATATTTTGATGGAATCATGTTTTTACATGCTTATAGATCTCCATGGTTGATGTATTAGATCTCTTTTTATACATATTGATGTATAACTGTTCTTTTTTATCGATTTTTCATAGTCGAGCTACGTAATGGTTTTATAATGATTTTTCATAGATGTACCATGATAGTGGGTTGATGAGTTGGGTTTCTATTGTTCCTTGGTAAAAGTCCAAAAATGTGCACAGAGTGGGTTCGCTATAGTCCCTCGGGTTAATCCCCGTAAACGTGGTATTGGATGCTTCTTCCATTAGTCGCAGAAATCTGTAAAGAGTCGGTTGCCTCTGTGAACGGCGTCAGTTACCTCCGTGAATGGCATCGTTGTTGTAACTCCGTATAGAACTTGTTATTACCTAGTAGGCCTTAAGTGGTTCAGGACTAGGGTCATGGACAGTAGTCTATAGTTGTTACCTCTGTCCTTGTGTGTGACAGAGTCGGTACATAGGATTTTATTTTATGTTGTTTTTCTCAGTTGTGTGGTCCGAGTGAAAAATACTATTTTATTACTGTTTTTTCTTAACTGTGGCATGATATCTGCTTTGATGATATGCATGGTTTTAAGGATAATTTTGGGAGAAAAGCCTTTTTGGCTCCTGTGGTTGAGTCTTTATGCTTATGATTGCATAACCTACTTTACTGCTTTACTGTCTATTCCTATTGGGCTTCGACTCACGTTGTGGGATTTTGTTGTAAAACCATTTTCAGGTGGACATGAGGAGTTAACCTAGTTTTACATGCGATGCTTGTTTCTAAAGGCGAGTTTTGTACGCCTTGAGACGATATACTTATTCATGTATGGAACTGCATGTTGATTGTTTATGAGAGATGAACCTCGGGTACTTTTTATCCAAATGTTGTATTTTGAGTTGATGATTTTCCAATTGCAAGAAAAATCTTGTTATCATAAATGGTGTATATGGTGGGCTTTCACGCGACCCTAGTATTCAGGGCGTGATAACTTGGTATCAGAGATCTGGGTTCGAATATCTAAGCGCTATGGAAAAGAGGGTACATCACCTTGTGGGGATGTGCGTGTGCTTGATTGTATGTGTTTAAGCGTTTTCTAACATAAGCATGATAGCCTGTGTAGCATGATGGTTGTGTATACGTGAGTATGGAGGTTGAACTTAGGATTGATTAGTCTTGCCTTCGGGCGTTTGGATTAACAAACTTGGGAGCCAAATTAGAGACGCGTTTTGCGAACGTAATTTCTAGCACAAAATCTATATAGATTATCCAAAGTGACGCGTTATTCTTGTTGGTTCTCCCCGGTATGTGAGATGTGCTGACTTGATCTTAAGTGACTATGTGTTAGCATGCTTATGTGTATTATGTCTTTTACGTTAGCAATAACATGTTGTGGGAAAGCTTATCCTGTTATGTTGCTTTCGTATAGAGTTATGTCCACGCGGGGAGGACGAGGCCATGGTCAAGGCCGTGGCCGTGGTTCTGGCCGAAGGGATGTTCCAGTCCTAGATATTGGGGATGCTAATGCACCCCAAGGACCTGTTGACGGAGTAGGCCTATTACGTGAGATGGTAGGCTCTATCCAGTAGCTAGCTGAGGCCTCTAAAGAAAAAAAGAGTGTACCTGAGCTGAGGGCGACAGTTGCGATGCGTGAGTTTCACCGTTTGGACCCTCCTACCCTTTCTAGGGATCCCAACCTCACGGTAGCCACTAAATGGCTGAAGCTGGTCACCAGGATTTTAGACACACTTCAGATAGAGGAAGATGATCTGAGGGTTACTTTTGCTGCCTTCCAACTGAGGGGGAGTGCTCACATGGGGTGGAAATTTGTCAGGATTACAGTTGGAGGCACTTGGGAGGCATTAATTCATGAAGGTATTTCTGGAGAAATACTTTTTGACAACTTTGAGAGTCGCTACAGAGAGAACTTCCTTTTCCTGACTCAGGGGACGATGACAGTTGGTGAATATGAGGCCGAGTTTACCAGCCTATCCCGGTTTGCACAGGAGATTGTGCCCACTGATGAGTTTCGTGCGAAGAGGTTCGAGAGGGGTTTGAGGACCGCTATCCGAGATAAAGTGGCGGCATTCAGGATGCAGGTCTTTACAGAGTTAGTAGAGACTGCTATGAAAGTGGAGGACACCTTGAACGAGACATGCAGGGACATGGACAGTAAGAGTCAGCAGAACGGGAGACGTGCACAGTCCCAGGGACGCAAGGACAAGCGTCAGTGGACATCCGGTCTGAGTTTTTATCCGGTGGGGTCGTACCAGCCACAGTTTTCTACATCCACGCCTCCTGTCGTCTCAACGGGAAGGTCGAAGCAGAGAGAGCTTGTTTGTTATAGATGCAGACGGTCAGGGCATCGTGCGACAGAATGTCAGAGTCCAGTGCCTATTCAGGCGCAGTCATAGTTGCAGGCGTAGGGGAGGGAGCCAGTGGTATGTTTTGAGTGCGACCAGTCTGGGCACATCCGTAGGAACTGCCCCAGAGGAGGGAGTATGCGGAGTACAGCTGGAGCACCTGTTACCCCATCTACCCAGGAATGCCAGCCATCTAGATTTGTAGAAGGGGGTACCTCAGTACAATCGAGCAGACAGTCGACAGTTCAGGGCTACAGTGGACAGGCCAGAGCATGTGTTCTTGCAGACTCCAGTTCTTCTAGAGCACCGGTCATACCCGATGCTGCTGCTACCACATCCATGATCAGAGGAACTTTTCTAGTCTATAGATCATGGGTCAGTGTTCTTATCGACACGGGAGCATTGCATTCATTTATGTCTTCCACTTTAGCATCTGTATTGGGGTTGAAAACAGACTTGTTGGGTAGTGCTTTGAGTGTAGAGACCCCAATCAGTGGGAATGTGATGTTGAGTCGCATTTGTAGATCCAGTGAGTTGGAGGTCACCGGTCGCTGTTTAAAGTTTGATTTTTCATTCTAGACATGACCACATTTGATGTCATCCTAGGGATGGATTGGCTGACCATCTATCGTGCCTTTATCGATTGTGATCGACGAAGGGTAACGATTTGTACACCAGCGGGAGATTATTTTTGTTTTGTGAGTGACTGGGATGAGGGTTTGATGTCTATGCCCGGTGCTATGCGGAACGAGGGCAACCTGGGTTTCCTCTTTTCAGCTCTCATGTTGGATAAGGTGGTAAAGGTTCGAGGAGAGTTACCTCCGGTAGTTTGTGACTATCCAGATGTCTTTCTTGACGATCTGTTCGAGTTTCTACCAAGCCAGGAGGTAGAGTTCACTATTGAGCTGGTTCCAGGAGCTGCTCCCGTATCTATCCCATCTTATTTTTTTGCACCCGCCAAGTTACGTGAACTCAATGTACTGCTTCAGGAGTTACTTGATAGGAGATTTATACGCCCAAGTACTTCACCGTGGGGAGCTCCTACTCTTTTTGCTAAGAAGAGGGATGGATCCTTGCGATTGTGTATCGACTACCGGAAGCTAAATCATGTAACTGTGAAGAATAAGTACCCTATGCCGAGGATAGATGATTTGTTTGATCAGTTGAAGGGATCGAGTTGCTTCTCAAAGATTAATTTGAGATCAAGATACCACCAGTTGAGGATTAAGGACGAGGACATAGCAAAGACCGCCTTTCGGACTCGTTATGGTCACTATGAGTTTCTGGTCATGCCGTTCGGTCTGACAAACGCTCCTGCTACGTTTATAAGTTTGATGAACCGGATCTTTCATCCTTATCTGGACAGTTTTGTGGTGGTGTTTGTAGATGATATTCTCATCTACTCACCCACTAGGGAGGCGCACGAGGACCATCTGCGCATCTTTCTATAGACTCTGCGAGAGCATCGCTTGTATGCGAAATTCGAGAAGTGCGAGTTTTGAATGTCTGAGGTGAGATTTCTTGGACACGTAGTGTCAACAAACAGAGTAGCAGTGGATTCGTCAAAGACTGATGCTGTGATGGATTGGGAGCGAATGAAGAACGTCTTTGAGATCCGCAATTTTCTGAGTTTAGCAGGTTACTATTGGCGGTTCATGAAGGATTTTGCGAAAATTACCGCGTCGATGACGCGTTTGACACGGAAGGGAGTTGTGTTTGTTTGGAATGAGCCCTACGAGTCAGCATTCTAGGAGCTAAAGACGAGGTTGACTAGTGCGCCAGTGTTTATTATCTCAGAGCGAGGCTTGGGATATACAATATACTGTGATGCACCACATGATGGCCTAGTTTGTGTCCTGATGTAGGGAGGTAAGGTTGTAGCCTATGGTCCTCGGCAGTTGAAGATGCATAAGAAGAACTATTCGACTCACGATTTGGAGTTAGCAACGATGGTCTTTGCCTTGAAGACATGGCGTCACTATCTTTATGGTGAGCACTTCGAGATTTACTCCGATCACAAGAGTTTGAAATACTAGTTTTCGCAGAAGGACTTGAACTTACGCCAACGACGATGGATGGAGTTGTTGGAAGATTATGATTTTGACTTGCAGTATCATCCAGGGAAGGCTAATGTAGTGGCTGATGCTCTCAGTAGGAGATCTCATGGGTCGTTGGCTTCTGTGGCTATACGTGAGTGGAACATGCTTGGAGAGATTTGGGAGTTTGATCTGTTTCTCAAGGAGATGGCGACGGGTGCCACCTTGTTTTCGATTGTTTCACGACCTGCGTTGATTGCACGTGTGCTAGAGGTCTAGCAGACGGATCAAGAAGCTCAGATGATATGAGATCAGGTTGCTAGTGAAGGGGACACAACGGGTTGGGTAGTGAGTTCAGATCAGGGTTTGAGATTGGCTGGGAGGTTATTTGTACCAGAGTCATGTCGTGCTGATATACTACATGAGTGTCATTATTCTCATCTTGTAGTGCATCCAGGAGGCACGAAGATGTATCCCGATCTGCGCCGTCAGTTCTATTGGGCGAGAATGAAGAAGGATGTGCTTCGGTTTGTTTCTCAGTGCCTTACATGTCAGAAGGTAAAGGCGGAACATCAGAGACCAACAGGATTGTTACAGCCGTTGCCTATATCATAGTGGAAGTGGGAGAACGTCTCGATAGACTTTGTGTCGGGACTTCCTCGATCACCTAAGGGACACGACGCCGTATGGGTTGTGGTTGATAGGTTAACGAAATCTACACACTTTCTCCCCATCCATGTGAAAGATTCGGTGGATAGACTGAGTCGATTGTATGTCAGAGAGATAGTTCGGTTACATGGTGTGCCAGTGTCTATTGTTTCTGACCGAGACCTGCGCTTCACATCCCGCTTTTGGCAGAGTCTTCAAGAGGCTTTGGGAACAAACTTGATGTTCTGTACTGCTTTTCACCCCCAGACGGATGGTTAGTCTGAGGGGACCATACAGATTTTGGAGGATATGCTGAGGGCTTGTGTCCTTGATTTCAGGGGTTCGTGGGAGGATCACCTACCATTGGCAGAGTTTGCACACAACAACAGTTATCAGTCCAGTATAGGGATGGCACCATATGAAACTTTGTATGGTAAGCCGTGTAGGTCACCAGTGTGTTGGACAGATGTGGGAGAGACCACAGTATTGGGACCAGATTTGGTGCGGGAGACGATAGAGAAGATTACCGTGATTCGCCTACGTCTTGTGACAGCACAAAGTCGCCAGAAGAGTTATGCAGACAAGATGAGGCGATCTTTAGAGTTTTCCGTGGGGGATCATGTATTTCTGAAGGTTTTGCCACGTAGAGGCTTGATGAGGTTTGGTCGCAGCGAGAAGCTATCACCGCGCTTTATTGGACCTTTTGAGATCCTGGAATGGATTGGCGTGGTATCTTATCGTCTAGCTTTGCCACCACAGTTGGCGTCTGTGTACAATGTGTTCCATGTTTCCATACTTCGGAGATATGAGCTTGATCCTTCACATGTGTTAGATTGGGCTGAACTGCGGATTGATGAGGACGTCATTTAGGAAGCGCGTCCCGTGAAGATTCTAAATACGAAGGAGCAGGTGTTACGGGGGAAAACAATTGCTTATGTCAAGGTCCTATAACTTCATCACAGGGTTGAGTAAGCGACGTTGGAGCTTGAGTCTAGGGTTCATGCTAGATACCCGGAGTTGTTTATCTCGTGACCTTGTAGTGAATTTCGGGGGCAAAATTTCTTAAGGGAGAGAGAGTTGTGAAACCCAGTTCCGTTTTATTTTTTTGTGATATATACATATTTGGCGTTTTTTGATGCGTGCTTAGGCACTTATGCTTTAGCATGTTTATAAACGTTTTGATGCATAATCTAGTTTAAATATGCATGCTGAGTTAGTTTTCGGGGTTGTTGGGAGTTACGATTTGAATTTCGAAAATCCAAAAAAAAATATTTTTGAGACCTATAAATATCTGGCGTTAGATATTTTTAAAAAATATTTTCAAAATTTCTTGACTAAGTTTTCTCATTTTCTCTCTGCCTTCTCTCTAACTTTTCGGGAGCCTGGGGCTCGATTTTTGATGATCCAACAGCTGATCCTTATTATTGGCATCGTAGACTACGCATCCATCTGGACATAAATTTATTTCAGTGAAGCTCGGTTTTGCACGTAGATCGAGACGTCAAGTTTTTAACTCACTGAGATAAGATCCTAGACTGTATAGTTGTTAAAGGGTGTACGTGTAATTCTATGCATCTTTACCATTTTAAATGCATAAAAAAGTGATTTATATTTTGATAAATCGGGTTTTTAGTTTAAATCCGTTTTTCGTTGTTACGGTTGGATGAAATTGGGTGTCGGATGTTCTTTTCGAGGTTTTTGGTGATAGACTTGGGCGTGTGTAAGTATGAGGGTGTTGGATGGGAATTTTGAGACTTTGTTTTGGGTTTGAATGGGCTGATCCGTAGCTCAAAAATAGTTTTTAGGGGAAGTCAGTCAATTAGATCTTGATGATCAGTCGACTGGAACATGTTTTTGGGAGGTCACTTAACTGAACCTGGGAGGTCAGTCGACTGACATTGTTCTGTTTTGGTTTTCTTGGTTTCTAGTGTGTTTTCAGTCGACTAGGTGAGTGCGGGCAGTCGATTGGGGTTTTGGGCAGTTTTGTGAAAACTTTGAGAAAACGTGTTTTTGGAGATTTAGAGCTAACCCTTGGGGTTGAGTCTCAGCTTTGATGGAATCATGTTTTTACATGCTTATAAATCTCCATGGTTGATGGATTGGATCTATTTTTATACATGTTGATGTATAACTGTTTTTTTTACGGGTTTTTCGTAGTCGAGCTACGTAATGGTTTTGAAATGATTTTTCATAAATGTACCATGACAACAGGTTGATGAGTTGGGTTTCTATTTCTCCTTGGTAGATGTCCAAAAACGTGCGTAGAGTGGGTTCGCTATGGTCCCTCAAGTTAATCCTCGTAAACGGGATTGAATTTTGTTGACTGAAAATGTAATTTGGATATAACTTTAACTACAAATAGTATTCCTTCAATACCAGGAAATGCGTTTGTTTCTTAAAAAGGTTTTTCCTATGGGTCGAAAGCCATGAAGAAGAAAAAAGTTCAGAAATAGGAAGACACGATTTTCAGGGGAGTTAGTGGGCCACGGACTGATATGAAAAAGCCAAAAGGTAGATGTTTTAACTACAACCAGACCCTGCACTGAAAAAAGCTATGTCCAGTATTTCTCAGAAGACAGAATAAACAGGATAATTTATGTTCACTGATTGTGAAAACATGTTTAACGGTGTTATCTACTGGTATCTGGTGTGTAGATACGAGAGTCACTAATCATGTCTGTAATTCGTTGTAGGTGTTTCAGGAAACCCGGCATCTTAGTGATGGAGAGATTTACCTACATATGGGCAATAATACAAAGGTAACAGTAGTAGCAGTGGGAGATATCACTCTCAGTTTTAGTGGAGATAAGGTTTTAATATTGAGAGATTGTCTTTATATGCCCTCCATTAGAAGAAATTTAGTTTTCGTTTATAGAATAGTTAAAAACGAATATGTGGTTTATTTTAATAACTCTGTGGTTATTAAGGATAATTAACAGGCTATTTATTCTGGTACATTGGTGGAAGATCTTTATATTATTACTCAAATCTCTCCTACACTGCAACTGACTGAAATGAATAACACATCTAATTTACCATATATGAGAGAGTTACTTCTTTAATGAACCAAACGTTTCTTTAACACTTATGCTTGGGTCATATTAATATAAAAAGGATAAACAGACTGGTAGCAGACGGATTTTTGAATTCATTGGAAGTGGAGGCACTTCTAGTCTGTAAATATTACTTAGAAGGTAAAATGACCAAGAGACACTTTTCGGCCAAAGGCTATAGAACTAAAGAACCGTTGGAGCTGGTTCATTCGGATGTCCTATGACAATCCGGGCTAGAGGTGGCTATGAATAATTCATCAATTTCATTGATGACTACTCAAGGAGGAGGAGGAGGAGGCGGAGAAGCGTCTAGGTAAAATTATCAAATCACTACGATCAGACCATGGTGGGGAATATCTCTTTAGAGAGTTTAAGGACTACTTGTCATCAGAAGGGATTACATCCCAATTGACTGCACCTGTCACTTCGCATCAGAATGGTGTAGCAGAAGGAAGAAATAGAACTCTTATGGAAATGGTAAGGTCCATGATGAGTTATTCAGGTTTACCCAATTTATTTTGGGAACTCACTTTAGAGACAGCAGCTTACATTTTGAACTTGATACCTTCTAAGTCAGTACCTTTTACTCCCACAAAATTGTGTACCGGGCGTAAGCCTAGTCTGAAACACATTCAGTTTTGGGGGTATCCAGCACATGTGTTGAAAGAGAACGCGGGTAAGTTGAAACCGAGGACAAAAGCCTGTTTCTTTGTAGGGTATCCCAAGAGAACGAAGGGTGGTCTGCTTTATAATCCTAAGGATCATAAGGTCATTGTTAGCACCAATACTCGATTTTTAAAAGAGAATTATATTATGAATCATAGGCCCAAAAGCAATATTGTTCTGGATGAACTGAGAGAAAATACTAGTAGAATGGAAGAACAAGTCACTGATATTCTATTATCTCATCATAGTGAGAGGATTATCAGGATAGGTGCAAATCAAGAATAGAGTGTTGATGCACAGAGTTCAGATTCTGCATAGCGTGTTACTGCTAGTATACAGAAACAGGTAGTGCCTCGTCGTAGTGGGAGGATTATTCATCAACCTGATCGGTATATATTCTTGGAAGAATCTTTTGACATGATTCCGACAAAACTAGATATCAAACCCTCTAACTACAATGAAGCACTTCAAGACAAAGATGCAATTCTTTAACAAAAGACTATGAATTCAGAGATGAAATCTATGTATTCTAATCAGGTCTGAAAACTTGTAGAACTACCCTAAGAGATAAAATCAATTATATGCAAGTAGATCTACAAGAAGAAAAGAGAAGCAGATGGAAAGGTTGAAACCTTCAAAACTAGGCTTGTTGCTAAATGGTTCACTCAGAAAAAAGAAATTGATTATGAGAAAACCTTTTTGCCGGTAGCCATCCTTAAGTCTATCCGAATTCTCTTATCTGACAAATAGATGTCAAGACAGCTTTCCTTAACGGAAGTCTTGATGAGTGTATCTATATGATATAACTAGATGGATTCATTGCGAAGGACCAGAAACACATGTAGTATAAGCTTAAAAAATCTATTTATGGACTCAAGCAGGCATCGAGGTCTTAGAACACTCGGTTTAATCAAGCCATTAAGTCTTATTATTTTAATCAAAGTCTAGATGAATCCTATGTGTACAAAAAGCGTGACGAAAGCGTGGCGATCTTTCTAGTACTTTATGTAGACGATATCTTGCTCATCAGAAACAATGTGGGGACATTATCTACGGTTAAAATATGATTATCTAGACAGTTCGATATCTAGGACTTAGAAGAATCCAGTCACATCTTTGGGATCAAGGTTGTGCGAGGTCGAAAACAAAGGATGTTAGGCTTATCACAAGCAAAGTATATCGATGATATTCTTGCTCGTTTTAGCATGCATGATTTCAAGAAAGAGTTTCTCCCTTTCATGCATAGAATCACTCTATCCAATGATCAGTGTCCTAAGATACCTGACGAGATAGAGAAGATGAAGCCAGTTCCTTATATTTCAGCAGTAGAAAGTCTCATGTATGCTATGCTTTGCACTAAACTCAACATCTGCTTTGCCGTTGGCATGGTTAGCAGATATCAGTCTAATCCTAGGAGGGCAAGAGCATTAGACTGCAGTAAAGAATATAATCAAGTACCTGAAAATGACTAAGAATTATATGTTAGTTTACCAGGCAGACAGTCTAGTACATCTGGGGTACATAGACTCAGATTTCCAGTCAGACATAGAGCTTGCATCAGGAGACAATCTTGTAGATCCTTTACAAAGAGCAAACCAGCTAAGACTTTTAATAGTCATATAGAGGGCATGGGAGTCAGATGTGTGGCAGCATGATTTTGAGTATAAGTGGGAGATTGTTAGGGTTGGTATACTTAAAATTATATTTTTAATAATTAATTTTATTCTAATAAAATTAATTTTTTATTTTATGAGAATTTTTATGAGCAATATATGTGTATTATTTTTTTAATATTTTACATGAATGTCTGATATTCTGTATAGTATTTAATCTGGTGTGTAGAGTACGGCTTACACACAGAAGATCAGATTTTAGGTTCTTACAGAATATAAGTTTTATGTTTACAGTTTAGATGGAAATGGGCATACCATCGGTACTACTGTAACACAGAGTTTTAGTAGACTTATCTTGGTTACGGACAACAGATAATAGCGTCGTCTATTGTTTCGACTCTCTGTGCTAGTACACTTTGTGTGTATTAAATGGGACATTTAGGGTAATTAATTTTATATTGACTATATAAATTAATTCACACCACAAGGTTATTATGAATAGTACTTATCCTCTTAATCCTAAAATAATTATTGATTTGTAAATATTTAATATTCGTTATTTTGATTCATTAGCGGGTGCGATCTTATATGGGTCTATATTCCCAGTGAGTTGGATAGCAATATTATTTATATGGCAAATATTAATTATTGACGGAATTTACATCCCGAAAGATCGGGATTGACGATACCCCCTTAAGAAAACTTATTAGTTTTGACCCGGTCAAACCATACATGTGGATTTGATTATTCGGCGGTCAAATAAGTTAAGCAGAAGGGTTTAAGGAATATCAAGATTCTGATTAAATTAAATTGTCAGTAATTAAATTTAATTGGCAGGTATCGAGAATTTTAACGTGGGAAGAAATGATAAGCATTTAATAATAAGAGCTCAATGCTATATGGTCTTGAGATTATGGATCAGAGTGCAATTATAATTCTTTAGTAGTGTGAATTGTAATTTAATATTTTACGAAAATTACAGAAATTGCTACTGGTTTTTCAAATTTGTAGATATTGCTACGATGTTTGTTTAATTGCAGAAATCGCTGATACGTGTTTGTGTTCCACTAGAAGTCTTACTCATAATTACTCTCAGGTCCCTGCTGTAACCCTTTAATTATGCTGGTAGGCTGAACCAGTTTTATAACTTGTCTGTTAGCCCAAGGACATTTTAATTTGATTTTGATGATTTTCATAATTTATTTTCTAAGAATAAATAATTTTAAATGGATAATATTTTATATTTCAAAATGAAAGTGTTAACACATTTTGAACAATCAAAGTTGACACCTTAGCCAAAAAGAAATAACTTTTATCTCAAAAAATTCAAACACTTAAGAATTCTTTAATTAGAATTTTTTTATGTTGATCTTAATTGAAAATTAAGTCAAACACTTAAGGCAAAGTATACTTGAAACTTATCAAGTGTGTCAACACCAA
>JAUMHN010104420.1:0-24823 GCA_032360265.1 Heliamphora ciliata
GCCGACCCTTGTAATTTGATACTCAATTTTTGGCCTTAAAGTTACTAAGTGTGATTTGAGTACCCTTTACTGTGAGACTTGAGTTTTATATGATGATTGATTTGAATTAGTTGATTAGTCTTTTTAAGTGAATATACGATGATTAGAATTCATGCCATCAAGTTTGAATTGTATCTTGAGAACTGGACTTATGCCTCACACAGTTAAATTTATGCTTAGTGATTTACACTATGAACTTTGCCATGCTAATTGATACCATGCTATAAATAGTTGTACTTGAAATCTATATTATACATCATGGATATTGTCACTTGCATCCTGGCATATTGGAGTCCATCTGTGTAAATCGTTGTTGGAATGGGTTATTGTCTTTCTTGGTTCTAAGTTTAGGGTATGCCTAGTTGCCATTTTTGTAAATGTTTTAGGATATATTCTCCATGTACACCCAGGGTGCGTGCCCAGTGTTTGAAATACACCCAGGGTGCGTGCCCAGTGTTTGAAATACACCCAGGGTGCGTGCCCAGTGTTTGAAATGATTTATCATGGATATTGTTGGGCACCATGGGTTCGTCGCTAGCATTTTGGTTTTAATGGCTCTTTAATTCCGTTATTCTTTGAGTTATGGTTATATTATGGAAGTGGTGTCAACAAGGGTAAATTGAGTAATTCGGGAGAGAGTCTAATTCAGCGGACCTAATTCTACTGAGGTGGTAATTCTGGAGAAAGCCCAATTATGGCGGACCTAAACCCTATTGCCATGGTTTTTTAAAGGGTAATTTTGAAGAGAGACTGATAGTGACGGTCCTAAACCCCTCGTCGTAGTATTCTGAATAATTTGAAGTGTCTATTGAAGATCTCGTTTGTTGCTTAGACTTTGGATTGACACCGGCGGAGGCATCATGAATCTTAAGGTGGAACAAACCGCTTATTATATGATTGATTATTGACTATTGAATTTTGTTGCCTAGAGGATGGCGCGGACCCCACACTATTGCCATTGAGTAGAACAGCTGAGGCATAAAGCCTAGGCGAACATTTACTATTCACAACAAGGCACGCTGAAGGCTTTGAGGATCAATTACGCATAAAAGTCTACTCTGGTAATTCTCAGTGCGGAATTTCTGTTATAATCTAGGTGTATGTCGGATTGGGCATTAACATTGAATACACGATATCTCATACTCGCATGTTTATTGACGTATCTACTACCTTATTATAAATTTGTCTATGTCATTGACTTTGAAGCGTGCATAAGTGTTACTTGGCATGCGTTATGAAACTTTTGTGCAATGAGATTGGTTAGAAAGTTTAAAGTGTTTTTCTACTAGGTTTTAGCTCATGGCATTCGTGCCACAGGTGAAGAGGAGTACTCGGAGAAAATCGTTTTAAAGGGAGAAGAAGGATTCAAAGAACAAAGTGAGTTCTAGGAGCATATGGACCCTACTGATGCATGCTAAGGATTCGGGACCTCTATTTTTTTTATTTTGTTCAGTTTCTCTGCAACTCTTGTAATATTTAAATACCCTTGGTGAAACTATAATCGTTATGTGCTTTTGAACAGTTCAAACTCCTTTATGATGTAATATTTAAGGTATGAAAATATGAAGAATGGCTAGAATATCTATTTATTTATATTTATGTATGTCTCAGTGTGCCCAGTGGACGGGGCATCACAAGAGATATAGAGAGAGAAAGTGTGAGAGAAAGAATAAGAAGAAGAAAGAAAAGAAATAAAAAAGAAGAAGAGAAAGAAGGAAGTTGGTGTGTTTAACAAGTGCTAAGATCCAAACAAAACAAAGTATGAACTCTTTAAATACATACCATCTCTCCTAAAAAATGTTCTTTTGAGACCCTGACCCGTTTTAATTTTCAGCATTTTTTCGACGTGCGTTTAGTATTTTTGCTTTAGCATGTTTAAATGCTTTTTGATGCATGATCGGGGTTAAATATACATGCAGGGCAGGTTCCCGGGGTCATGGGGTGTTGTGGTGCGAATTTCAAAAAATTTCAAAAAAAAGATATTTTGAAGGCCTATAAATATTTGAAATTAGATATTTTCAAGACTTCTCTAGTAAGTTATTTTTTTCTCTACCTTCTCTCTAAGCTCTCGGGGGCCCAGGGCTGAATTTTCAATGATCCAACAGCAGATCCTTGTTATTGGCACGGTGGGCTATGCGTTCATCTGGACAGAATTCTATTCCAACGAAGTTCAATTTTGCATGTGGTTCGAGGCATTGAGTTTTCAACTCACCGAGGTAGAATTCTAGACCCTACTACTGTATAAGGGTGCTACGTGTAATCGTGTGTGTTTTTAACGGTTAGATTGCTGTGGATCTGATTTTGTTTAAAAGTTGGGTTTTTGGGCTAAAAACCATTTTTCGGCGATTTCGGTTGATGGAATCGGGTGTCGGGTGTTTCTTTTGAGGTCTTGGTGTCAGGCCTGGGCATGTGTATGTCCGAGGGAGTTGTATGGGAGTTTAGAGGCTTTAATTTGAGGCTTGGAGGTTGAAATCGTAGCTTAAAAACGGTTTCTAGGCTTGGTCAGTCGACTGATCATAGTTCTTGGGTTCCGTCGATTGGACCTTGAGGGTCAGTCGACTGAACCGTGTGTTTTGGGTGTTTCGGGCATTTCCAATGTGTTTTTCAGTCCACTAGGGGTTGGGTTCAGTCAACTGAAGTTCTGGGCTGTGTGTTGGTGGTTTTGTGGTTGGATTTTGTTTTCCAAAGGGGTTTCAATGGTCCTCGATTGATTGATATATGGGATTAGTCACCGAAACACTATTGGTTTCTTTTTGGAGTTCCCGGTTGGTTGTACGGTGGGTTTAGGTATCGTGTTGTGATCCCGGGTGTTGTGTAGGTGTCGTCCTCGGTGGTAGCATGCATGGTTAGATGCGGGTTATTGGGGCACGGTTATGTGCGTGGTGCTTGCGCATTGTTGGTTGTGGGGCGCGTTAGCGCCCGTGGCACCTTTGAAGAAAAGGTGGTGTTAATGACCACATGGTTTGAGGAGTTTGGTGTAGCCTTCCAGTTAGGCTTGGTTCTATGGGTTGACGATTGTCCCTGTGAGTGGATGTCGGGTTTTGTGGCGGGTGATGTCACGATTTGAGGTTATATGGCTACGTACGCTTATAGCTGGCTTTATGCATTTATAATTGTGGTTTATTATGCATGGATTATGTAAGTAGATTACATGTTTGGGTATCATTACATGTACCATAGTTGCATGCTTAAAACGCAAAAATTTTATAGTCATGGTTATGTGGAATAGGAGGAACAGATGCATTGTGATGCATGCTGCGCAGGTTGCAGGTGCGGTGTGACACGCGTGAGTAACATGTGACGCGGTTTGTGTAACATAGTGATAGTACATGGCTTTATGCATTTAAACCCTGGTTTAGTATGCAGGTGGTGATTTGGTGTTATTCTGTAGTTTTTGGTATTATCCCGTATTGTTCAGTTTTATCCTGTAACATGCGATTTTATCCTGTGGTATGCGGTTTTATCCCGTGGTATAATTCATAGTCGGCGGTTTCATCCCGTAGCTTACGGTAAGGTTTGCGGATTTATCCCGCGGTTTAGGTATGTGTATAGATGCCTGTTAATACATAGATTTGTATATGTATTGCATATGTGGGGGGAATTTTGGTCCCTCGGTAAAAGTTCGTAAAGATATGCATATGAGGGAGGATGATGGTCCTACGGTGAAAGTCTATAATGATGTGTGTTACACTGGTTGCGTGCGTTATGTGTGTTGCACGAGTTGCGTGCGTTGTGTGTGTTGCACGGGTTATGTGCGTTGCATAGACGAGGGCTATGGTCCTTCAGTGGATGTCCGAGAAGTTACATGAATTGCATGAACTGTATTGTGGGACGGATAGACCGGTTTTCAAATTGTTTTTAAGAGTCGTGTGAATCACGATCTAAAAATCCTTTTTCAACTATTTTTCAGGGCTCCTATGAGTGAGTCAAAAGATGATTTGTATCCTTGTTTTTCCGTTTGCATATAAAAACTGTTTTAAAGGCTTGGAAGAGAGCCTAAAATTGCACCTCGTTTTCCTAGCATGTTTAGCTTATATTGCATGCCTGTCTAATTTTTGATGAGCTTTGGCTCACGGTGTGGGATTTGATTTTCCTCAGGTACCGGTTACGCTGGTTGATCTAGAGGTACTGGAGAGGTGGAAGAGCTATAGTTTTCCTTTTGTTACATGTATGTTGTAACATATATTTTTTGGTGTTGGAACCGTGCAATGTTTGCCGTTTGGCGATTATATACAATGCATGTATGGTTTTATATTGAGAGTGTATTCTCAAGTTGGTTGTTTGTGGGTGTTTCACGTGACCTGGAGTTTGGGGCGTGACAGTTCTCCCCCACCTCCATTCTTAAAGAGCTCAATCAAGAACATGAGAAAGAAACGAGATGAACAAGCTTGAAACAAGCTAGAATGAGCTAGGGTTATTATGGAGTTTTAGACCTAGAGTTCTGTTGTAATGTTAGGTGATTAAACCATGTTGATTTTTTCATTTTAAAACCTTTGGATTTTTTTTATGTATAAAATATGATCCATGCCAAGAAATATGACCCTTAACATGAATAATGGCCCAAGAGCCAAGTTAAACCTCTTTAAGTTCAAGCTTTATAATTTTCCAAAAGTGAGGACGTTTTTAAATATATTTTTAATAAATTCTAGAAAACTGATCTCAAAGTGATTTTTTATTCTAGGGTTAGATTTTGATGTTGTTTTTCATATAAAAATTATTTGAAGAGATTTTATTAAGTCGATTTTGAGATAATAATTTTCTCCTAAAATCATGCAGTTTTTGTCATGTCTTATTGCAGAGGCCAAAACCCTATTTTGGAAGCTTGTACTGAAAATGGTTTCTTCTCGAAAGTTGTTCCTAATATCTTTTTATATTTTTTGCCAATATTGAGAAGTTGTTAATACTGTTTGATATGATTTGTAAAATTTGTGGGCATAATATGATTCTTTGGACAAATTCAAACCACTTTCTTTTGAGGACCAAAACGCCTATTTTTATTGAGTTTATGGACAATTGTTCTTCATGAGAATTTTAGAGGACACCTTAATCTAGTTCTTATCCAAAAATCAGAACATTTGAAGTTGAGTTGATACCCTAAATGAATTTTCTTCTAACTAAGAGAAAATGTAGAAATAGTTTTGATACTGAAAACAGTATAGATTTGTCATGTTTTATTGTACAACCTAAAAACCCATTTACGAGTTGTCTTATGAAAATGTTGTGTTCATAAAAGTTGTTCGAACCATAAAATTTGATTTCTCTGCCAAATTTGAGTAAATTTGAATACTGTTTGATGGGTCAAAAGGATTTTTAATGTGGCTGGATAGAATCTATTTCTATAGACAAATTTGACAAATTTTCTTATGCATGTCAAAATATATTTTTGTGATGGTTAAAAGAAATGTTTTCTTCATAAAAAAGTTAAAGAACGTCTTAAACTATCCTTTGTCCAAAAATTAGAGCATTTTGAGTTATTTTGGTATTTTAAACGTAATTTATTTTGACTGTGATAGAATCTGGACAGGGTGCCTTTTAAGTGAGAAATGGAGTTTTGAACCTAAATCCTAAGCCTCTAGACATAACTAATAACTTTTGGACCACAAATGCTGGTGGGACATGTTAATTGATGGTTGTCCTTTAATCTTTAAAGGAGTAAAGCCATTGCTCTTAACCGTAGAACCCATTCGAAAAACTAAACTGGTCTCTTACTTTTTCACGCTAGAAGTTGGTACCCTATGTTGACGCCTTGGTTTGGGTTGCTTGTTAGGCACCAGGGCTTTGTCGCCGAATGTTTGAATCTTTGACTCACGTGCAAAGAGATGGACCTTTGTCACACATAAATAAGATGAGAGTGCTTAGTAATTATTTTGAACAAATTATTTGAGAGATATGCTTTAAAATATTTCAATGTTCATGTTTTGAATCATGGAAATTCGATGAATGATAGCATGAAGCTTTTTACTTTCAAATGCCATGATATTTCAAGTGTGCTATCCACAGCTTTGTATAAAGCATGTGTGTGTTATTAATGATATGTTCCAAAGTGCCAAGCTATGAAAGTTTCCCGCCCTTTATATCCTATTAGGGGATGCTACCCAAATATGGGTTTTTATATCCTATTAGGGGTGGTACCTGGTATGGGTTTTACATCCCTTAAGGGGAGGTTTCCCAGTAAGAGGGGGTTTAGCCTTTAAAGGAATTTCTAGCTGAGTCTTGGGTTATGCACATACCACTTGTGCCTAAAGAGAAGTAGCCCTCATTCCATCATATTGTTATTCGTGCATTGAGAATTGAGATTATGGTACCGTCGGAACACCCAGTGGTGAGGTAAATGACTACTTAGACACTATTGGGTATGGTTGAGTATAAGAAGTGGATTTTGATAAATTGTGACAGTTGAGCCTATTTTGTACTTTTACGAAAAAGAGAAAGTTCTTTATAACTTATGAACTTTTGTGATGAAAATTATGCGATGTTTTCACATCTCCTATTAAAGCACGATGAATTGTTTTCAAAGATATTTGATATTCTTAAATAGAGTGTTTGACTTTCCTTTTTGATCATTATAATACTAAATGCACTCTCATATAACTTTTGTGTTTACAAATACAGCTAGTAGGAATGGCTAGAGGTTGGTCCATCATAGTCGTCGTCTTTTAGGCTCGAGCTCGAAGTTAGACGTTGTTTTGTTTTGCCATTGTACCTATGAAACACTACTGATGAGAACTATGATGGTTTTGGTTTAAGTCTTGATGTATGTTTATGGAATGGAGTATCCCGGTTTTAATGCATGGGATGGCGTATCCCTAGAACGCATGTTTATACGAGCCCAACACCCTCATATGCAAACAAATCATAAATTTATGGTCTTAGGACCTTACAACACTGGTTATTTCAACCCAAAATACATTCATCAAAATATTCAAAACAAGAATTACATTTACAATTTTATTTCTCAAAAGATGCTATCAATGAACATGTAATTCTATCAAACTACTCAAAAAGGGTCTCGCAACCATCTATCTTACTTCAACACCTTCTTCCCGCTACTACCTGAAATGTTGTTAAACAATATGAACCGAGGCTCGTAAAAAATTGACTAACAGTGAACATATTTATGACATGCAAGCATAATTATGTGAAATGCAACATATAATTTTCTCTAGAAATCAATTTCGTTTGTCTAAGCCAAGTTCCCACCACATAACTGAGTTTTCATGTAAAGTCCATAGTTCAATATTCTAGGATCTTAGTGAATCCAACTGTTTCAACATGTTACCCCACCGTTTGCCAACCAACCCAAGGTTTCCCAAATTCCATAATTTAGTTATCAATTTAATTAAGTACCAAAGTCGGATAGCGCCTATAGACCCAAACGTATTTACCACCACTAGGCCACGCGAGGCCCAATGGATAAATACCCATTCTATAGCCCAACATAGATAGCACACATTTTCGGTTTCTCTCAGAAACATCGATGGGTGGGCCGCCTAAGATCACGCTTTTATGGGAATTAACCCAAAGGAAGGGCCTACCTTACATTACACAAGTTTTTGGTCTTTCATCATGGAGCTAATTGAGCCCAAACTTAGTCACTCAATTCGGTCACACGGTACTTTAATTATATCATTTTCATTAACAATCAATACGAGTCTAACCGTCAACCTGGTTCTTCTCGCCAAACCCCACACCATTATGGTTCTAATCTCAACCATCACATATTCTCTCATAATTCATATGTTCGATTATAGAGGTTCAAAACCCCCAAGGTAAACATTTCATGTGATTCATATCCAACGATTTACCAGTTTTATACCAAACCCCCAATCTAACACCGACTATTTTCACGTATCATAAAAACTCATGTACTATACATGCAATAGGTTAATATAACCCCAATTTGTTCAAAATTTTATCAATTTCAACATTTGGGTCCGTTAACCCAAAACCCTAATTTTCATGATTTTGAATCAAATCCAAAACCCTAACCTATCATTTTTCATTCCCAATCATATCTAATCACAACAATAAAATAGAATTACCTTAAACCATCCACAAATCTAAGATTTAACTTGCTTTAACATCAAACTGTAACCTAGGGTTTTGAAAACATCATTTTCATACGTTTATGTATATATTTTCAAATACACGACTCATCACATAGATATTTAAGGATAGTCATAGATCCTACCTCTTTGATGATAGATCCACAGAAGAGAAGCCCTAGCAAGCTTCAACCTCGAGAATCTCCAACTGAAAGGCAAGAAGGAAGCTTCCAACGCCAAGTTCAAGCCTCCAATGGATGTCCAACCAAGTAGGAAGCAAGGAATCTACTCAAAAGAAGCAAAGAGGGCTCCAATAAGTCTTCAAACCCAACCTTAGGTCTCAACCTCAGCTCTAGAGAGAGAGAAGGATGAAAAGAATGACAAGAAAATGTTTTAACCCGTAACTTAAAGTCTTCTCGGCGATCGTCTGCTCAAGTGGTCCCCACTAACTTGATTTTTTTAAAAACTCTCTACCACTAGTCCGCTCGATCGAGCACCTGACCGCTCGAATAGTGAACGCTGAAAGGGACCATTAACAAAATATGTGTAAAAGAATCGAATCATAGACTAAACACCTCAAGGCTCACCCAAATAACCCACAAAAATAGTTCTCATGCACTTCTAAGCATACAATTATCGTTATCAAACGTTATCATGCTCAAGTTTTAATTCTCACATACGATTTATAGATTTAACCGTCATCACGTAAAAACTACAACATGCTTTCGTTTATTAAATACAATTCAAATGGAACTGGGTCCCTACAGGTTTTAAATAATACGAAGAATGTAACTCACACTATAATTGAGTTCTAGCATTTGGGAATACAGCTGAAGACTTGTGTTGGAAATTTAACTAATTGTAAAAAATCGCAGCGAATTATTAACTAAAAATTATTGCAGCGAATTATTGATTAAAAATTATTACAGCAACTGAAATCATCCAACTAGATTTCAAAAGGTATAATCCTAAAACTAATTTTGAGAGTATCACCGAATTTTAATTTGGAGTCTATTTTAGCGTTTGCCCGTCTAGATTATATTTTGCTCAAATCATAGACATAATTTTAGGATCTTGGTATTTGCCCCAACAATTGGCATCAGAGTTGCCTTTAATTTTGTATAATTGAATCATGGGTTCGAGTAGATTTAGATTCAGCTAACTCTGTTTTACAAGCAATCTATTCTCGGCTTTTAATGGTCAATATGTTTGCATGTTTCATTTCATAAAGTTTATTAATTATTAATTTTTTTTAACCGCGAGGGCTTATCATAATAGGTTGATTGTGAACTCCTTATAGACATAGAATTAATATAATTTAATTATTTTTCAATTTCAAGTTTTTGTATTTTTTTTATGTAAACGAAAGTCAAAAGAATGAAGAATAACGAATAACATGATGAATCCAGTGATGCACAGTCCAGAATGTTTAAGGATTTGCTTATGGGTCTTGTTCCACGTGTGTGATTCATGAATCCCATAGATGCATTGAGAATTCAAAGCCTGTGTAGGTGATTAGGATTACCAAGCATGGAAATGGTCCACGTGGTAGGGGTGTAAAAATGGCCCGATGCCCGACGGGGGCCCGAAGCCCGTTACTGTGCAGGCCTAGCCCAGCCCGGCCCGTACTGTTCATGGGCCGGGCCTGGGCCGCACCCCCAAGACCATGGGTCGGCCCAGCCCAGCCCGGCCCGAGTCGTGCCCATCGAAAAGCCTGCCACAGGCCCGGTCCTAGGCCCGCTGTTAGGAAGAGGGAGCCTTATGGTGTGTAAGGTTAGGTTATGTGAAGAAAGAAAAAGAGAAGAAAAAGAGAAGAAAAAGAGAAACAACCAGGGCGCCGCAACCCCAAAGAGATGTTTGGGGATCAAAATAGAGCCGCTAGGCAGGTGACCATGAAATCTCTCATAAATACAAACATGGCTAAAGACACCCCAATTAGAGATCATGTTTTGAAGATGATTAGTCTTCTGAATGAACTAGAGATCCATGGAGCTAAGATTGACGGGAAACCCAGGTTAATATCATACTCTAGTCGATGCCTGATAGCTTTAACTAGCTCTACCTTAATTACACAATGAACAAACTTAGTTTTTTCCAAGCAGAACTACTTAAAGAACTTCAAGTAACTAAGGGTGTTCTTAGAAAATCAGGTAGTGCTTTTGCTGTTGAACAGGGTTCTTCCTCTAAATCGAAAAACAAGAAGAAGAAAAACGTTCGAAAACAGGGAGGCACAGGTCCAAAGGAAGCTGAAGAGCCAAAAGCTGGTGTGAAAAAGCCAATAAACAAGTGTTTTCATTACAACCAGACAAGGCACTGGAAGAAGCAATGTCTAGTTTATCTTGGCAAGTAGAATAACAAAGATAATTTTAGTTCACTACTTGTGAAAACATGTTTATCGGTGTTATCTATCGGTACCTAATGTGTAGATATAGGAGCCATTAATCATGTCTGTAATTCATTACAGGTGTTTTAAAAATCCAGACAGCTCAATGATGGGGAGATTTACCTGCACACGGGCAATAATACAAGGGTGGTAGTAGTTGTAGTGAGAGATATCACTCTCAGTTATAGTAGAGATAGAATTTTAATATTGAGAGATTGTCTTTAAGTACCTTCCATTAAAAGAAATTTAATTTATATTTCTAGATTGGTTAAAAATGGATATTTGATTTATTATAATAAATCTGTGGTTATTAAAGATAATAAACAGTTTATCTATTTTGGTATATTGGTTGATGATCTTTATATTATTACTTCTATCTCTCCTACTGTAGACACCCCAATTTGACACCACCAATCTTAGGTGAATCCGATGATGAAAACAAGTGGAACAAGTGCTTCAGTTCGATCCTCGAGGAGTGATCCAAGCTCGGTAATTGTGCCCGACCATCAAAAACCATTAGAAACCTTCAAAACCAATGAAGTTATACCAAACCATCGATAACTTGTTGCCCAAGTCATTGCCAGAAGTGGCAACCGCCATGTTCATTATAGCGACCACCAATAGAACCTTGTGGAACATTTTCAACATGGCGACCGCAAACTCCAACATGGCGACCACCAACTCACATTGTGGCGACCACCAACTCCAAATGGCATGGCTTGTTCAAAAATGTGTCAGCATCTCATTAGTTGAATAACTCTATAAATACCGTACCTCTGGTACATTTTCAAGAACATAATTTGAGTGTGAGGTTTTGAGAATGAAGTTCTGCCAAGTCCGAGTAATTCCAAGCCCCGACGCCAAAGCCCTGTCGAAATACTGCAAACCGAGTCTCCGAAGTCCTAAAGCCCTAGCTTGGATCATGACCAGCTAAGAATTGGATCACCGACACACTATTTCTCCTAATTTGAGGATTCTTTTAGCAATCCAGGTATTCTGTATACATTCTCACCTCGTCTACGTATTTGTTTAAATCATTAGATTTTATTCTAGTTTCTAAGTAATGTGCTTAGTTTAAATCACTTAATTCATGCCATAAATTTAATTTTATATTATTTGTTCATTTTATTTATTTATCCATGTTACACACTCACACTTAGCACATTATTATTTTTCATTCATTAATTAGTGCTAACATAATTTAACAATACGATTAATAATGTCGTTATTGTTATAATAAAAATATTTACATAAAAGTAGTTGAAATTGTCAATATTGCACCTATTTAATGATAATTTTTCTTTTAATTTAGTGTATTTTAACTATTTCTTTCTTGTTCAAATTAGTTAATAGTTAATTTAATGTTATTATTTTGTTTTCTCTTCTTTAACACTAATGTCCTATTTAGTTTAAAGTTTCTTTTCTTTTAGCATTTATGCAATTTTCTTTCAATACATCATTTTCTTTTCTTATTAATTTAATGTTTCTTTTTCTTTTAAGCATTAGTTTAATATTCTTTTTCAAGCATTTATATTTCTTCTTCCTTTCTTTTCTTTGTAATATAGCTTAATTTCTTTTTCTGTCAATGTAGTCTTAATCTTCTTTTTAATGTTCCATTTTATTTTATTTTTAGCATTAACGTTCTTTTTCTAGCTTTTATTTTCTATTTCTTTTACTTTTCTTTCAATAGTAACGTAATTTTCTTTTAACGTTTTATTTCCTTCTGTTTTATTATTTAACTTTATTCACCTAATAATGTAGCACTTAAATTTTTTTAATTTTATTTAGCTTTAATTTTCTTATAAAAATTTCATTTAACATTACTTTTCTCCTATTATTAGTACACTTATAAAGTTCTATTTTCTTTTTCTTTTTATAATTTTATTCTCTTTTAGCACTTATTTTATCTTTATTTTTCTTTTATTTCGTTAAACTCCAAACAAAATCACAAAAAGTATTTTTACCTAATTTTCATTCCTTAAATATAATTTTCTTTTCTTTCGTTTTTGTTTTAAATATAAATAGTCAAATTTCCTTTTGTTGATATTTTATTTTTCTAACTTTTTTATCTTAGCATAAGCTTCTTTTGTAACTTTCTTTTAGGATTCTTTTTTTTCGTATCTTTTATTTTGTATTTCTTATTTCTTTACTAATTCACCATGTTAATGTTAGCGCATGTTTTAGTTTCTTTATTCGAAAGCATATTTAGGATAGTTTAATTTATCTTTTGCAACAATCCATATTTAGATAATTTTAGTATGTTTATTTTGTTATTTTATGAAAATCATGATAGTTAGTTTATTTTTATAAAATTACATGAGGGAGTGCTCCATGTATCCCTTAGTTAAAAATTGCATACCTTAAAACTTAGAATTTTATCCCTTTATTTGTTCTAATTTGGGATGCTATGTACATATGTTATGTATTTTCTATATTTGATTTTGAATGTTCTTTCTTTGCCTCTACTTTCTTTATTTACATGCATTTGAGAAATTTTATAAAAAACCAATGATGATTAGTAGAGGCCAACCTTTTGATTGGGCGAACGGAGTGCCTAACACCTTCTCCGATTCGTACCATAGCCCCCGAACCCTCTTTCTCTGGTTAACGTTTTAAAGATCAGTAGCCAATTTTGTTTTTCTTAATTTTTCTCAAAAACTAAGTGGCGATTCTATTTTTAACAAAAGGGATTTTTAAAATTTGGTTTTCAAGGTGTTAAAGGAATTTTCTAAACACTCTTTGAATTCCTTATTTATGAACTTTTTTTAAAAAATGACCCCTAAAACTCAACGCCACAGTATTTTCTGGCAACTCTGCTGGGGACTGGTTTCTAAAATCAAATAAGATAGCTAGACTTCAAAACATCATTGGCTCTTAACAAAATTTCTCATTTGCATTTTCGCATGCATATGCATTGTTCTTCAAAATCCTCCTGCTGGTCGACCTAATGCCCTGAACGTTCATCTGTTTCGAGGATTGTTGGGAAGATAGGCAACCCTTGCTGACTGTACGTTATCATAGGTGCAGTAAAAGAGTTCGGACGTACTGTTTGACCATGTTCTGCTTGGGAGGTATGTACCCAGCTCTATTCAGAAGTTACTCTTTTCGATTGACAAAAACTGGCCTTTTGCATATAGTGAACTTAGAACTCTCCATTAGGTGATGCTAACCCTAGTAGAACTATGTGTTTCTTTATTGTATGTTTTGATTGCTATTGTCAGGCTTGCTTGTTCGGCTTAGGCTAGCCCATTTTCAGGTTTTTGGCCCGGGCTTTCTGTTACCCCCTTTTGATTAGGTTAGCTTGTCCTTCGCGTTCTTACCCGGGCTTTGTTTTTCACCATATTTAGTTTCCATGCCATAGTTTTCTTCTCGGGGTCATTTCTCTCTCTTCTGGGATCTGCCCGAATTGTTAGTTCCATACCCCCGCCTTTGTTTAGGCTCATTTTTTTTCATAGACCCTTGTTATACCCACGTGAGCTAGTTTCTTACCGTTATGCTGCCCGTTTTTCTAGATCGAACTGCTCTCTTGAGGGTTAGAACTATTTTTCCCAACCAGAGTGCTGTCCGTTTAGATAAACCTTCCCTCTAGAAGTTGGTTAATCTTCTCCTTAGCTGTCATCCTAGGTCATCCTGTTCTTATGCTGCCAGCATGAGCTTGACAGGGGCACTGTTTCACTCTCCGTTTTTTATCTGATTATGATTTGCTTCTTTGGGAACCCAAGATATCTGCTATCTGTTCCCTTGGTAAGTGTTTGACACTTATTACTCTTCTTCTGGGATCCAGGTAGTTTCTCTGCGGGATTACCATTTGGGCCGAGAAAAGTATGGTCAACAAGTGTCTGGGAAAGATCCGTGACAGGAAGAATTTATAAGATATCTGAACAGCCAACTGAGTCAGCTGAAATGGCAAAAAATGAGGTGAATCTGGTAGCCCTAATGAGGGCGATTACTGATATATAGAGAGCCGTAGAGCAACAGACCCAGCTCATGTGTAATGTTACGCACAAATTCAGGCAATTCAGGCCCCTATCCCAGTTACGAATGGACAACCAGATGAGACAAAGAATCTACAAGTCGTTCCACCACCACGGAACCCTCGATAGGTGAAGGTTGAGGAAGAAAATACCACTTAGTTCAAAGAATCTACATTAGATGAGAAAATCGACGGGATGGACAAGGTCCTTAGAAAGGCAAAAGGAAACGAAGAATATATGCTAGATGTGGGAGGGTTATGTCTATTCCCAAACGCTAAGCTATCAGAAAAGTTGGATGGAACTGGAGATTCCAGAATTCATCTCTGAATGTATGTCGGTATCCTGTCGTAAATGGAAATTGATGACCAGTTGAAAGCCCAGCTCTTCCATCGATTTGTTTCTGGGGCAACTCAGAAATGGTTCCTCTCCCTTGATGTAGAAAAGACAAGAACTTGGGAGGACATAGCTACAGCCTTCGTCAGCCAGTACAGTTATAATGTTCAGTTAGATGTAACTACTCGCGAGTTAGAGACCACTCGCCAAGAAAATAGGGAGTCTTTTGTTGATTTCTTGACCCGATGGAGGGGTAAGGCCATCAAAATGACAAACAGGCCCGCTAAGAAAGAACATGTAAGGATTGTGGTTAAGAATCTGCAGTCTCCATTAAAGCGCTACCTCATCACGCAGTCGCTTTCCACCTTTGAGCAGTTGTTCGATGCTGGAGTATAAATTGAGAATGATATGCAATCTGGTGACATCAAGAAAACAGAACCCAATCAGAAACCACCTAGAAGGGCTTTCCCCGCAACCAACCAAAATCAATCCACTGCAACCAACCTCGTATCTCGCTCAAACGAGGTAAACTTACTGAACCCATCTCCTTCAGCCCAGCAGTCCAATAACGCCCAACAATCAGATAATGGCCAACAACAACAAAGGCCAAGGAGGGTGTTCACTCCCCTCAATATTTTTTTATCCACCGCCCTGAATCGACTCGTCGAGATGGGGCTCATCAAGCCATTGGACCCCATGCTGTTCCTGACCCCCTACCACCATGGTTTAATGCCTCCCAATACTGCACCTTCGACCAAGGTCACAGGCACCTAACTGAAAAGTGTTTGAGACTCCGGTACGAGATCCAAAACCTCATTGACAACAAAATGATTCCACCACCATCTGTCACCCCAAAATCGAATGTCACTACCAACCCACTGCCAAAACATGCCAGGCAGGCTGGGGTAAATTACATGTCTCTGGGAGAATTGGAGGGACCCAAGTCAGCACATCTGTTCAGTGCACCTACCACGCCCAAATGTTTTAATAATCGAGGATCAGACAGCATGCTCGTCCATGATGATTAGAGGCAGTCGAGACAGGATGGAAGAATGGAATGATGACTCCTGGGAATGGTATCGACCGCTAATCCAAGTCTGCCAACAAGAGGAAGAGCACAATGAAGAAGATGCCTGGCTATTAGATTATCCGGCCCGACCCTATGGATTCGACCACGTGCTCGATGGAATCACCCTTCCCCAACTTTTTGAGGAAGAGATACATGTCAACGAAATACAGTCCTATTGGCTGGCAAGGGTTGTGCTAAAGTCAAACGGGGCCGAGTGGATCGACTTATGGGCCGCTCGAGGACAGCTAGTGAATTTTATTGAAGAGGATATCTGGGAGGAAATTGATAACACATGGGCCACTGAAGATGATGAGAAAAGAAGGGAAAGGGCAGCCGTTAGTGACTTACATGACTTGTGGGCGTTCGAAAGCCCTCTGCACGTAAACGAAGTAAGACATACTGATAATGTGATTTTAGGGTTATGGGATCCTGAAGATGGCGAGGAACACCTAACTAGAAGTGGACGACATTTTAAGCCAGCTCAGCTAGAGAAGGGGTAGCCAAGTGGAAAAGGGAAAGAGACAGAGCAAGAGGAGGAAGATGATGTTGTATTGAGACAGTTGAAAAAGACGTAAGCCAACATCAGCATTTTGAGACTACTGATGGCCTCGCACAAGCATAGGCAAGCTGTACTAAAAGTTTTGAATAAAGCCAACGTCTCGATAGAGGCCACCCCGAAGCAATTGATTGGACTAATTCTGCCGATGGTTGAACCAAAAGTCATTTCTTTCTCTGATAACGATTTACCCGCTGAAGAAAAAAGTCACAACAAGTTGCTTCACATCACTGTCAAGTGCCGAGAAAAATGGGTCCTAATAACCCTCATTGATAACAGGTCTTCCTTGAACGTTTGCCCATTGAGAACCGCCGTATGTTTAGGGATGAGGCCAAATCAGTTCACTCCCTGCAATTAAGGGGTATGAGCCTATGACAACACAAGAAGGGACGTACTACGAATGGTGTCATTCGCCATTTCAATAGGACCTCTTGAGACGTTAGTTGAGTTTCACGTGTTGGACGTGCCGGCCTCCTTCAATCTGTTGCTAGGCAGGCCGTGGCTGCATGACCCAAATGTTCAAGCAGTACCGTCTACCCTTCACCAAAAATTAAAATTGATAAATAACGGGGCAGTTTTAACTATCTACGGAGAGGATAGTATTCACCTCCCGAAAGGAGGAGAGGGCACAACTCTGCTAGAAGTTCAGCACAGCGAAGATGACGTGTTGCTCAGTGCTTTCCAATTTGATGATGAACGGGCTGTTCAGATGCTGATGAATGAAGAAGAAAGGTATGTCAACCCGAGGGCCGTAACAATGATGAGGAAAATGTCTTTCTTCCCTGGCATGGGATTGGGACGTAAACTGCTGGAAATTTCGAAACCCATTCTGGTATTGCCGACTTCGCACCGTTTTGGCCTTGGGTATGAGCCAACGGAAGAAGATTTGGAAGGGCCTAGAAGGGGATGAAAGGCCATTTATTCTGGGACGCTCAATGGGCACTTTGTCAAGGAAGGGAAAGATTTCCCGTATTGTGGCTTTCCGAAGCCATGAATCGATGAAGAGACCAATCAAAAGCTACCAGGGTTGAAGATCTTTTTCAGCCACCAGCTGTCTGATGCGGAAGAAGAAAAAATAATTGAAAGAGAGAAGGAAGAAAAGGATGTTCAAGAAGAGGACTGGGCTGACAAGCTTGATGGAGCTGACCTGGGAGTACTGTTCAATGAGAATATGGCTCAGTTACGTATAACGGAGTCAGACTGCTTCATGATGGGTTTCAGCATGCCAGCCGACTGCACCAAGCTTATCGCCAATGCTGCTGCAAAAGAAATAAAGAATTGGACCATCGAGTTTTGTAATGAGCAGGTCGTCAATCCTGAGTCCAAATTTGAGACAGAGTTTGTAGTTGAGGGCACATCTGTTGGTGCTCCTCTCCATGCTTTTACCATCGAGTTTGTAATCCCCTATGTTTTTAATGAAATGAACAAAATTTCTGATTACTCTGCTTTATTTGATTTATTTCATATGCTTTCTGACGATTTTGAATTCGACAGGGATATCCCCAAAGAAATAAAACTTTTAATAAAAAGTGAAGAAGAAATGCGTGCCCAACCAATAATCGGAAGAAACTTTGTGAATAAATCTGGATAATGAATCAATCCGTAAAATGTTCAAATTGGTTCTTCTTTATCCCTAGCTGAACAAGAGCAACTAATAACTTTACTAAAAGAATTCAAAGATGTATTTGCATGGTCTTAAGAGGATATGCCCGGAATTGTTCCTGACATTGTCCAGCACCACATCCCTTTATACCCTGATGCCAAATCGGTCAAACAAAAATTGAGACGAATCCGGCCAGAATGGGCTCTGAAGATCAAAGATGAGGTGGCCAAACAGATTAGTGCTGGATTCCTTATGGTAACCGAGTATCCAAAATGGGTGGCTAACATTGTTCCGGTGCTGAAGAAAGATGGTCGTATTCAAGTTTGTGTGGATTTCTAGGACCTCAACAAGGCTAGCCCGAAAGACGATTTTCTACTACCGCACATCGACGTCTTAGTAGACAGTACAACGGGGCATGACTTGCTGTCATTCATGGATGGCTTCTCCGAATATAACTAGATTTTAATGGATCTCGAGGACAGAGAAAAGACAACGTTCACCACACCCTGGGGGACCTATTGTTATCGTGTGATGCTGTTTGGTTTGAAAAATGCAGGGGCAACCTATCAAAGGACTGCCACTACCTTATTACATGACATGATACATAAGGAGGTCAAAGTGTACGTGGATGATATGAAAGTCAAATGCAAGGATCGGAAAGGCCACATCACAGCTCTGCAAAAATTCTTTGAAAAGATTCAGAAGTACAAGATGCGACTCAACCCACAGAAATGTGCGTTCAGAGTCAATGTCGGAAAGATGCTTGGATTTATGATCACTCAATAGGGCATCGAAGTCTCAAAGATGAAAGTAATTTTGGAAATGCCTCCTATGAGGACCGAGCGAGAAGTCAGAGGTTTTCTGGGTAAGATACACTTTATCAGCCGATTCATCGCAAAACTAAATACTACCTGCGAGCCGCTCTTCCGTCTGCTAAAGAAAGGAGTCAAGTTTGAGTGGGATCAGAAATGCAAAGACGCCTTTGATGCTGTACGACAGTACCTACAAAATCCACCTGTTCTAGCTCCTCCCGAACCTGACAGGCCACTGATTCTTTACTTGTCAGTGACTGACTCAGCTATGGGATGTATGCTGGCACAAGAAGGAGAAATTGGAATAAATAAGGCTGTCTACTACTTAAGCAAGAAGATGACAGGGTCGAAAATACGGTACACGCCGCTAGAAAAGAAATACCGGGCCTTGGTTTGGGCTTCCAAAAAATTAGGCACTACATGTTGTCTTTCACAGTAAACATCATCTCTCGGATGGACCCGTTGAAGTATCTATTCGAAAAGCCGGCACTGACATGAAGGCTAGCTCGATAGTTATTGTTATTATCTGAGTTTGATCTCCAATATGTCACCCGAAAGTCAGTCAAAGGTAGAGCAGTGGAAGAATTTTTGGCCGATCAGCCAATTGAAGGGGGTGAAGACACGGAGTTTCAGTTCCCTGACGAACAGCTGATGAAAGTTGGGGATGACAAATGGACTCTATATTTTGATGGCACATCCAATCATTATAGATATGGAATAGGATTCCTTCGTGTCACTCCCGATGAATCACATGTTCCGTTGTCTCTAAAACTCAATTTTGAAGTCATCAACAATCAGGCTGACTATGAAGCATGTTTAGCCAGATTGGAGGCAGCCTTAGAACTGGGGGCAAGAAAACTGGAAGTCATTAGAGAATCAGCACTGGTAGTTTCACAAGCAAGGGAAGAGCGGAAGGTCAAGGATTTAACATTAATTCTCTACCATCAAGAACTAGAAAAGCTAATACCATGCTTTAAATCAGTGATTTTCACTCATGTACCAAGACTGCAGAACAAGTTCGCCGATGCACTGGCCACCCTAGCGTCCACGATTGACATACCACCCAGAGTTCGGATGAGACCTTTGATAATTGAGCAGAAGAGGAAGCCGGCATATGAGATGACAGCCGCTATTGAAGAAAGCACTGACAAACCTCCATGGTACGTTGACATTCAGAACTTCGTAGAGAAGGGAGAATACCCAAAGTTTGCCAATAAAAAGGATAAAAGGGCAATACGACGACTATCCGCGCAGTTCGTCATTTGCGGTGGTAAACTGTACAAACGAAGACATTCTAGGGTCAATAAGCTATGCGTAAACGCAAAAGAAGGACAAGAACTGATAAAAGAAATACACGCAGGAGTCTGTGGCCACACATGAGTGGAAATATGTTAGCCAATAAGATCCTACGACAAGGATACTTTTGGATGATAATAGAGACTGATTGTATACAGTTTGTACGGAGGTGCCATAAGTGCCAGATTCCAAAGCTTATGCACGTTCCCCCGTCTCAGCTGTACAACCTAACGTCACCATGGCCATTTTCAGAATGGGGCATTGATGTGATTGGAAAAATAACACCAAAGGCATCCAATGAACATGAGTTTATGTTAGTGGCCATTGATTAATTCACCAAGTGGGTGGAAGCAGCTTCCTACTCGGTATTGAAGGCCTCCCATGTCACTAAGTTTATCAAGCAAAACATCATTTGCCAATACGAGGTACCGCATGAAATTATCTCGGATAATGGCTCACATTTCTAAGGAGAGGTTCTGGATCTTTTTGAGGAATACCGAATAATGGCTCATAAGTCCTCACTATATCGACCGCAAACCAACGGAGCAGTCGAGTCAGCAAACAAGAACATTAAGAAAATCCTACAAAAAAAAATCAACTCACACAAAGATTGGCTAGAGCACCTGCCATTTGCACTTTGGGGATACCGAACGTCAATTCGAACTTCAACAGGAACAACGCCGTACTCTTTAGTGTACGGGATGGAAGCTGTGCTTCCCATTGAGGTGGAAATCCCCTCACTAAGAGTAGTGGCCGAGTTCAATATGTCCGAGGAAGAATGGCAGAAAAATCGGATGGAAGAGTTGCTTTTGTTTGAAGAAAGAAGACAGCAAGCCCTATTTCATGTATAAGGTTACCAAAGGAGGATAGCTCCGGCGTTAAATAAGAAGGTCAAGACTCGGGACCTTAGAGAATGAGATTTGGTTCTTAAAGAAATCAGAGCTTCCATCTTCGACCTGAGAGGCAAGTTCAAGTCAAACTGTTTCGGACCGATTCTGATCAAAACCATCATGACCGGTGGTGCAGTCATTATTGTGAACTTGGATGGCAATGTGTTCTCCACTCCAGTTAATCTCGATAAGCTCAAAAAATACTATTCCTGAGGTAAAAAATAAAAATAAAAGCTCGCTGAGTCGAAAACCGAAAAGACAACTCAGGCAAAAGTTATAGCAGCCCGCAAGGTCGAAAACCCGAAAGGGCAACCTTAGCAGAAATTAGGGCATCACAAAGGAGAGTGTCAACGCCGAAGCGAAAACCGAGTCTGAACTACGTTATGGCATGATTCCATCCTTTTGGGATACGTAGGCAGCTTCTTTTAAAGAAGTCTAACCACATTATTTGTCTCTAACCATTTTGAATCTAAATAAGACCAATGCAAATTAATTTTTCAATTCTGATAATGCAGTCATTAAAATTTTAGATAAATTTAAACCATCTTAAACATAGAAGGGGGAGTTTGTCATTACTTCGATTAGAATTATAAAGTTTTGAATAAAAGGAGAGGCACGCAAGTCCCAAACTCTACAAGCAAAATAAGGAAAAACTATGAAATTTTCAAAACAAAGCAAGAGGCCTCAAGTTCCCCTTCTTTTTGCAGCTTGTGTTCCTTCTTCTTTATCATGTTTCTCCCGATCCTGCATCAGCCATTCAGCGAAAAGACCAAAACACTGCAACTCGTGCATCTCTATCGTTGAACGAAATGGCCAGGCATCTTGATATGATGATAGAAACGGAGCCCATAGTATGGATGAGAACAGATGACCTCGAATGCTGGGGAAGATGATCTGATCACGACCAAACTGTCGCATGATTCGACGGGGGTAATAGAAGGTAGTCTGATGCAGGCCGATCAGCAGAACACCAGGGTGATCCATAGTGGTCAGAGTCATAGGAGGAATCCGCCACCAAGAGCACTGCCAGGTAGTATCAGGGCCAGTCAGAGAAGAAAAATACTGTCGGCAGGATGCCTCGATGTCACATATCTGATAACGCGAGCAGTAAAGGAAAGTAGCGGCATTGTGCCTGTCAGTGGGATGCTTCCGTACAAAATTTACTTTCTCCATCAGTTAGATCTATAGTAAGGGTAAAAATAGTAAGAAAAAGGGGATTTACGGTATGACAGAAAACTTGATAAAGAGGAAGATGTTAAGCTGACATGGAGAAGAAAAAGGCTGCCAGCAAAGGTGGCGGTCTCACCACAATGAACAGCGTCCAAGCCCAGCAGTGTCTCGGCCAGAACAAGGGGCACAAAGTCCTTCTCCATCCACATTTGGACAGTAATGTCAACCAGGGCACAACTAACCCGCCCGTCAGGAGGGACAAGGAGATACTGGGCAAGGAGCCAGAAGCAAAGTGCGTAACGACGACGCAGCTGAAAGTCAGGATCGCTGAGGTCACTAGTATGATGAAACCTCTCAATAAGTCACGGGATGTCAAGACAGTCGCCCGAGGTTAGAAGAGAAGCCTCCATCCTGGATAGGCCACAAAATTGCATCACTTGCTGCCGAACCGAGAGGAAGGGGGTAGAAACAACGACAGAACTCCGTGGAGTCAAGTCCAAAATGGCAACAAACTCCTCCACAGTGGGCAGAGTTCTTCGAGGCCAAACTGAAAGACGTGGGACTTTGGATCCCATAGTTGAACGGCGGCCTTTAACAATGATTCGTCGATCTTCACGGCCATAAGATGAAACAAAGAGTTGATCGCAAAAGAAGCAAAGTTCAGACGTTCAATGTGGGAGAATGCCTCAATCCATGAAGAAAGTGAGATAGCCATTTGAGTGTAAGCAACAAAAAAGGGAGCCTCCAGGGCTGAGTTTATTAGGCAAGAAAGGGCGGGAAATGGAAAATTCTGCGAAAGGCACACTCATTGTGACGACCGCCACCATGGAGTTCGCCACCACCAACATGAAAAAGCAGAGTACAGTGACAACATCACTTTGACCAGGCGGCCGCCATCTTAGAGGTGGTGACCGCCATGTTAGAGGTAGTTAATTGTGGCGGCCGCCATGTTTAAATGTGGCGGGTGTGTGTCTGCTTCTGTGAAATTTTGACGTTTGCGTTATACAGAACAGTTCAGGGCAACAAATGAAAAAGAAGCATATGACAAAGGAATATAAAGTAGTAAAATGGCACGAAGGCTAAAAAATGTAATGTAATGTATCAGAATGTAAATTAGGGTACCCAGGCCCATTAAAACGTTGATTGGGGCACACAGGCCCATGGATCAAGTAGATGTGTCAAGCTGGGGCACGCAGGCCCATCAAAATAAATGTGTCAAAAATAAATAAATAAATAAAGAAGACTGGGGGAGGGGGAGCTCTCTCTATCAGACACGTCTCGGGCGAACTCGGTGGGAGGAAGCACCGGCCTCATATGAGCTGACATCCTCAAAGAGTCGCTCGATGTCATCATCACCATCATCACTGCCGGAGGAAGAGGATATGGCTCTAGAGCGGCTCCTGGCAGATGAGATGGATCCTTTGGAGCGAGCTCTAGAAGAAGTAGCGCGAGATCCATGGCCTCGAGCAGGAGCAGGTGGTGGAACAGCAGCAGCTACAGGAGGCTGTCGAAAGAGACCAAAAATATGGAAAAAGTATAAAGGAGTGCAAAGAAACCAAAAGACAATCAGTTACCGGCCGAGGAACAAAAGGAACTCCAGCTGCACGTAGAGCAGCATCCTGCTGGTGGACAAGGGTCCTCAGGCTGCTCATCATCAGTTTGAGATGGTCTAGCCAAGCTTGATCCGTCTGTTGAGAAATAATACAGAACTGAGCAGTCTACGAATGAAGGAAGTACAAAAAAAGAGGTACTGCAAAAAAATAAAAAATAAAAAAAACAAACTTGTGCATATACTGGCAGGAACTCTGGCGTTAGAGGAACCGGGATAGGAATATCGAAAGGATACCCATCCACGAAGGAAGATACAGTCCAGGATATCTCGACACCCCCAACCCTAGTCACACCAACCGGACCAGCATCAACAGCTGTAGCAGCACCAACACCAGCACCAGCAGCCTCCGGAGCCGATCCCCTCCTCCTACCGCCAGGGCCAACTAAGCCAGGACCTAAGGGACCCATTAGATGAGCCCGGCCCCAAGCTGTATAATCCCGCTCCACCATGAGCAACTCCATAGCCATGGTCCCCACTGTCTCCAAGAGAAGGTCAACCCGGCCCAGATGATCGGTCCGACGCATGCAGGCTAGAGGAACCACCTGTATGCGGAAATGATCCAGGCTGAGCGACTGGCGGACCACCCGCTCTCTTAGATAATACTCTCTACCAAATGGGACCTCCAGCAAGATTCGTCTAGAAGCAATATCCCAGCTGCGCATCAAGTCTGCGCTGGCTCGATCCTCCATTCCCCTCCAGACATCCCAGTGGACCTACAGCAATTCAAGGTACAGTATAGTGCAATAAACAGTAAAAAGCGAATGATCAGTATGCAGTACAATAACCAGTAAACGGGAACAGTGATCAGTGTACAGTGCAGTGAACAGTTGTGAACATGATGCAATACGGTAAAAATAGTAAAATGATACCTTGTCGGGGGTCAACCGTTCAAGTGAGACCCGAAAGCGGTCTATGTCCTTCCCTCCAGCCTTTTTCACCTTTAGCCCATAGGACCATCAGGCTGCTCAGGGAATAACCAGAGGGTCTGCTGCGGAGTTCGTCGGGACATGAAGCCCGAGGAACTCGTAAGTCCACAACTGC
>JAUMHN010104530.1:0-28683 GCA_032360265.1 Heliamphora ciliata
CAACCCATTTTGATGATAACAAACTAAAGTTTCTAATTCTACAAATTGAGTGTGTTCACAAGAATTCAATGCAATAAGCATAATTGAGAATGCAAAATGGAAGCCATGAAGCATGAATAATGTATTCAAATGGCTATGATCCATGGAGCACTTGAAGACCAAGAGAAAGGACGTGAAGGAATTTTCTACGTGTAATGCACTAGGACCTTTGTAAGTTAAATACCATTGAATATGTTTTTGAAAGCTCATAAGTGACCTTAGTTTGACCATAGGTGTTTAATATTTCATAAAAAATTATTTTCAAAGTATAAAATGTGTTTTAAAATATTTTAAAAGAAGTTCAGCAAAAAATATACGAAAAGTGTGTGAAGAAAATTGACATACCTTCACAATTTTAGTTATAACTTTTTATACAAAATGAATTCTGTTATAGGGATGGAACCATTGGAAAGTAGACTTCCGTAGCTTCACTTTGACACAAAAAAGACCCTATTTGGAGTTCGAATGAAAGAGTTATGCTGGTTTAAAGTTGGGACAACAGAGCAGTCGAGTTTCACAAGGTCGGTTGATCGAACTCCCTGTGTCAGTCAACGGAAATGCTTCTGTTATATTTTTTATGAACGTTTAGCAGTTTAGTTGACCGAACTACCTAAGTCGGTTGATTGACTTGTCGAAATATTAAAAAATAATACATAACGGCTAGTTCCAAATATACACTAAAATATACCATCTTTTGCAATGGCTAGTACTCGATTTTTGGTTATAAATAAACCACCATTTCACTATCAAATATAAGCAAGCACTCTCCCATTGAAGCTCTCTTTGTATTTCCAATTCTTGAATTTATTTGTCATATATTTCTTGATTTCATTGAAAGAGAGTCTTACCCATTAGAATACTTCTTGAGCTTTCACTTATATATCTTTTGGAGTGAACATTAGTGAGCTTTTATCTTGTATAAATCTAATCATTTGAAGGAGTGATTTTACTATACATTCAATTTTGATTCTACTCTTTGTATTGCAAGATTCGAGTTTAAATTTTGTGCTTGAGAATGGGGTTTCTCAAGAGAGGTATCTCTACCTACTGAAGGAGAGATTATACTGACTTGAGAAGGGAACACTTTCTAGAGAGGCTACTTTGCTTATTGAAGGAGAGAGATTTCTCCGCCTACTCAAGGAGGGACTAGTGGAATCTTCATAGCGATGTGCTTGAAGCAAGGATACAGGTCGGACTGTCGAACCTTGTAAATCTCGGTGTCATAACTCTCTAACTCTATCTCTTTAATTTTTGCATTTTAAATTCTATATCTACTTGAAATTGTATGTTAGAGCATACTTGAGACTGCTTGTGGATGTTTGGGATTCCATTATTTAAATTGGTTAAACTTGGCATAAGTTTTTAATATTCCAATTCACCCCCCTTCTTGGAGTTGCACCAATGCTTCACTTTTTGTAATTTGATGTCTTCCTTTTCAGTCGACGAAACTATTTTACTAGAGGAATGGATGAGATTTTTTGTAATTTATATAAGCACTTGTGATACAGTTGATTAATGTTTGAAACTCATTTATTTCATTTGAACATCTTGCAAATTCTGTTATTGTCGTTAGATTTTTGTTAAATGGAATTGATGTTAATTTGTTTATTAGAGATTATTAATTGGTAAAGGTTAACCATTAATGACGAGTATGTTGTAGGTGAAGAGTGGTCAATAGCGACGATCGTTTGGTCGTGGTAGAGATCCTTTCGATGACAACCTCATTGTCCCTATGGATCTTCCCAGACTAGTGTTTCACGACGAAGCGATGACAAATTCCATGTCGTCGTGGATACGTTTTCGTGATGATTTTATAATGTTCAGTGGTGAAATGTTATGTTGCCATTGATATTTTTTCTTGTATGGAACAAAACTTAAAGAAAAAGAGTTTAAGAGGTGGAGAAAAAAGAAAAGGATAGATTGCTTCTTCTAACATCTCAAGAGAAAGAAATGATAAATGAGTTTTCTTCTTAAAAAGAAGATCAGGAGAGAGAAGATACACACTAATACTTTAAATTCCTACCTATTACTTACTAGATGATGATTAAAAAACATGAACTTGATGATCTTGTTGAACAAATCCTCCCTTATTTCATTTTTTCTTTCTCCCTTCTTTCTTCCTCTCATCCTTCTCTCTTTTTCTCACTCGAACACCCTCACTCACTCTAATTCTCGGCCAAGGAGAGGGAGAATTGCTGAAGTTATAGAGGGCTAGTTTGCATAGTGAAATGATAGAGCAAGAAGCAATGGGACAAGTGGCATGGGCATTGTGCTATCCCTTACAAAGATAAAACCTTTGGTTAGGTTTGCATACACGGGAGTGGAAAAGAAGTGGTCCTAACAATGGGGGGAAATTATGGGTGATTTGACAATTTTGTGATGTATAAAAGTGTAGGGACCCGGTCTCTTTTAATTTGTAAAGATTAATTGAATCTTGTTATGATATTCTTGTTGAAAAATAGTTAAGTATTTAATTATGTGAAAGAATTAAAATTTAACCATGGTAATGATGAATGACGACAATTATATGCTTCGTAATGCATGAGAATAATTATTGTGAGTTGTTCGGGCAAGTTTTGAGGTGTTTGGCTTAAAATTTAAATCCTATATATATCTTTCCTACGGAGTTACACACTGCGAGGGCCGCTCGAACGGCCATGGGTGCACTCGAGTAAACTGTTGGTAGAGGATTTTCAAAAACCCACTAGCTAAGTCATTTTATTTAATTCTTTTCACTACTCTCTCTCTCTCTAAGATCTGATACAAACCCTAGGTGACCGTCTAGAGCTTCCTTGGACTCCTTGTTTGTAAGGACCTAATATCGATTTATTTTGTTCTTTCATATTTTCGGTAAGAAAAGAGACCGAATTAAGTTTAGGCGTGAGTACTACAAAAATTTTGCTCTTTAATGGTTGAATTAGTGATACGTGAAAGTGAAAATTATAATGCATGGTGATGAATGATATTGATATGGTTATGAAATGGAAAGATTCAAATGTCAAAATGTGAGCAAAGTTAGATGTTTGAGATGAGATTTTGGAAAATTCATTGGAATTTGGGTTCAGGGATCATCGATCGAGCGGTAGGGGTCCACTCAAGCGGACTATCAGGATTTGTTTAGAGTATTCTCAAACGTTAGAGATATTGGGGATATATATATATATATATATATATATATTAGCCACGTGAGAGAGAGAGAGAGACCCATTTCTTTTCTTTCTTTTCTCTTCCCCTCTTCTCTTCTTCTTCCTCCCCTAGAGAGAGAAAGGGAGAGACCCAAATCTAACACAAAAACCCTAACCCTCCATCTCTCAAATTGAAGATTAAGGCTTGATGGGGAGAGATCAAGGTTGAAGATCAAGCTTTGGAGCGAAAAAATTGAAGATAAAGCATGAAGGAGGAAAGATCACTCAACATTCAAACCCAAGGTGGGGAGATTTGAAGATATCTCAAGCTTTTGAGCAAATCCAAGGTAGAACTTAGATTATCTTATATGTTTTCGATTTCAGTCGATATTTCGTATACGTGAGTAAAATTTAGTCGATTTCATGCATGATTGAAAGATTGATAGGTTTGTGTGTGGGCTGAGTTGGGTTTGATGAAAATAGGGAGTTTTTAAGAAAGGATTAACCTTGATTTTCTTAAATTTGTTTTATGAAAGAGGTTTATGAGTCTTGAATCCAAGGTTTGAGAGGGAAATAGAGATTTAAAACATGTCCGATGAATGTTTCAGGGTATTGAGGTTAGAAACACAAAATAGGAGAAAATCTCAATTTTTCTCAGGTACCAGCGCGCTCGAGCGAAGCCTTGTCCACTCGAGCGATCACATGGCAAAGAGCTTAGGAGCTCGAGCGCCCTCTGTCCGCTCGAGTGGATTGGCTGCGCAGAGCCAACTTCTTTTGATCATATCTCCCTCATCCAGACTCCGAATTGGGTTGTTGCTGTACTCAAATTGAAGCCCCAAAAGTCTTCTTTGCAATGACACTACTCTCACAATAAAAAAAATTTTGTAAAAAAAGTTATGACTAAAATAGTGAGTTTTGAAAGGACCGTAGAAGGGTTCGATGGTGTGGTTGGCTTGGTGCTGAGATGGTGTATCTTGAGTATGATATGTCTGGAGGTTGTTTATATTTGACTATAAGTTCAGAGATGGGTATGTTGTTTACCTAGGGGAAGGAAGTGTGGAGTTAAAAGGTTCAGTAGTGTACGGCACGATTTGGGTGGCCTGGGGTGATAAGCGAGAAACCGTGGGAGTTATCAATAACTTTGGATGAAATGTTTCAGGATTAGGTTTCCTTTGTTTGGTACTGTGCACTTTTTATGAGAGTTGCTTGGATAGTGGGCTTAAGGTCGTGATTTGGCTGTGATTTGCCTAGTGAAAGTTAGGTTAGTGAAGCGTAACCTTGTGAAGTGAGGTCTTGGCACGATGGGTAGGTGGCTTCGTGTCTCTGTATATGACTGGTGATGAGTTTGTAATTTTATGGGATGCATTGTATGAGGTATGAGGTTTGATGGTGTTCGTGTATGTGCGAATAAGGTCTGAGAGTTGAGAGCTAAGTGTAGCAGATGATCTAGGTATCATGATCGAGGTTGACAGTAGTTGTGTGACAATGGTCGATGCGGCTTCAAGGTTGGATTACAAGAGTCGTTGGGGACCAAGTGTTAATGGATACTAGGAGTACGTTGAGGTTGGGTCATGATTTTTGATTGGCTGTTTCTTTCTTAGGGAGAAGACACGGTTGTCTCGTGAACAGTTGTGGTGTGCAGATTGTTCCTACTTAGTGAGGTGTAACTGTTAGGATCTTTGGTTGATTCTTGGTCTGGCTGTTGTGGGAAAATGGGAGTCCCCGTAGAATAATGTCCATGTTGTGACCTGTAAGTTTGTGCCTTGGGAATGGGTACAAGCGGGATCGGGTGATTAGAAGACTGAGTTCCTCGTTGGTTTTCTAGGTGGAGTTTGTTTACTCTATTGGGTGAATATAAGTGTGTAGAGTTGCGTTGCCTTTGAGATTGGGTTGGTAGACCAGGAATGTTTATCTTTGTTGACGAGGGAGTTAGTGTCGAGACATAGGGTTCTTTTCTACAATGATCAACTAAGAATCGTTAACCGTTGTATGTAGCTTATTCTGGGTTATGTGGGTATGGTCGTGCCTCTTGCTCTCGACAAAGTGGGAAATTTGTTGGAACCTTGTGGCTGGGATATTCACGTGGTGTGTTTCTAATAGGCTCTTGCAAATCTGGATTTGTGTTCTATTTGGGACTTTCGGCTTCTCAAAATTTTTAATGTGTGAAGAGTGGTTTGACTGTTTGAAGGGAAGGTGTGAATGTGTATGATAGTGTCGATGAGTAGGGTAATATAAATGCAGAAGATCAGTAATTGTCTAATTTAGGGCGTTGTAGACTCAAGAGACCAATGGGTACGTGTATGGCGGCACGACGAGGGATGTGATTCAGTTTGTATAGATAAGTGTATAACTATCTGACTTTTGACTCATGTGGTATTCTTGATCCTTGTGACTCACAGAGTTCGGGTGGCAGTGTTAGTTTTGATGGTTGATGGGAAAGAGTGGTACAATATACATATTTATATGGTTTTAAGTTTGTGGTGGTTAGTTAACCATAAGGGCAAGGGCAAATTTTGGGGTTAATGTGTGTAACCTATGTGAGCAATGTCCGAGTTTGGCAACATGTGTTTGGGTTGGAGGAGTAATTCTCGGTATACATTAGAATACAGCAGTGAATTAGACTGTGATTTAACGAAGTTGGGAGAATCTTAGCAATAGTAAGAACTGTGGAGCATAATGCTATGGTTGAGAATGTTTATTCTTCGGGAACGTGTACGTAACTTGTGATAGTGGTCATGAAGGGATAGTTGGTGACCAATGAAGGAGTGGTTGACCCCAGCTCTAGTGTTAATTTCGGTTAAGAATTGATATTGTGTTAAACGACAAATCATTTTAGATTGGTCAAACTCGGTATGAGTACAACCTTGTGATCAGTCTGATGAAATATGGACGATTCTAATGTTTGTGAATTATTGGTGTTCGAAAATTAAGCTTGATAGTAGTGTGACACTTTTGGGAACAGAGGTGTGTTAGCATCCTTGCGTTATATCGTTTTGAAAGAACAATCAAGATCGTGTGTAGTTAAGGAAGATGCTATGGGGACATAACGATTAGCGAATTACGTGGACATATATTAAGATCAAAGGAAAGCTTGGTGTGACTTGAGACCAATTTTGGGGATGAAATTCCCAAATAGAGGAAAGTTGTAAGGACCCGGTACCAGTTTATTTTGTTATTTCATATTTTCAGTAAGAGAAGAGACCAAATTAAGTTTGGGCGTGAGTACTACAAAAAGTTTGCTCTTTAACGGTTGAATTAGTGATATGGAAAGTGAAAGTTATGATGCATGGTGATGAATGATATTGATATGGCTATGTAATGGAATGATTCAAATGTTAAAATGTGAGCAAAGTTAGAAGTTTGAAATGAGTTTTTGGGAAGTTCGCTAGATTTCGAGTTCAGGGATCACCGCTCGAGCAGACTATTAAGAGCTGTTTAGAGTTTTCTTGAACGGTGGAGATATTAGTGAATATATATATATATATATATATATATATATATATATATATATATCAGCCACGTGAAAGAGAGAGAAACCCATTTCTTTTCTTTGTTTTCTCTTTCCCTCTTCTCTTCTTCTTCCTCCTCTAGAGAGAGAGAGAGAGAGAGAGAGAGACCCAAATCTAACATAAAAACCCTAACCCTCCATCCCTCAAACTGAAGATTAGGGCTTGATGAAGAGAGATCAAGGGCGAAGATCAAGCTTTGGAGCAAGAAAATTGAAAATAAAGCATGAAGGAGGAAAGATCTCTCAACATTCAAACCCTAGATGGGGAGATTTGAAGATACCTCAAGTTTTTGAGCAAATCCATGGTAGGATTTAGATTATCTTGTATATTTTTTGTTGATTTGAGTTGATATTTTGTATACTTGAGTAAAATCTAGTCGATTTCATGCATGATTGAAAGATTGATAGGTTTGTGTGTGGGTGGGTTGAGTTGGGTTTGATAAAAATGGAGGATTTTTGAGAAAGGATTAACCCTGATTTTCATAAAATCATTGTATGAAAGAGGTTTATGAGTCTTAAATCCATGGTTTGGGAGGGAAATAAAGATTTGAAACATGTTTGATGAATGTTTAAGGGTATTGAGGTTAAAAACACAAAATAGGAGAAAATCTGGATTTTTCTCAGGTACCAGCGCGCTCAAGCAGAGCCCTATCCGCTCAAGCGGTCCCATGGCAGAGAGCTTGGGCGCTCTAGTGCCCTCTATCCGCTCGAGCAGACTAGCTGCGCAGGGTCAACTTCTTTTGATCAAATCTCCCTCATTCGGACTCCGAATTGGGTCATTGTTGTACTCAAATTGAAGCTCCGAAAGTCTTTTTTCCAATGACACTACTCTCACAAGAAAAATGTTTTTGTAGAAAAAGTTATGACTAAAATAGTGATGATATGTCAAAATTTCTTATCCGTTTTTCACCTGTTTTTTGCCGAATGTCTTGGAAAAGGTTATTTTTCATCATCATTGAACTTTTGATCAAATTTATTGTCTCATAGGCTCTAGATACACCTATATCAATATGCTTGGGTTGGGATGCATGGATTGTACCGATTGGTTTGGTTTTTCGATAAAGTGGGTTTTCTACATATATATCGATAGTTTTTCTTTAGAACAAGAATGGATATCTAAGGTTTATGATATGACATGAACATCATTTAACATTGCTAAGTATTTAGAAGAGAAACATGGGTTTCAAAACTTGCACATATGCATATGATGGGTGCTTTCCATTTCTTCATATAACATGATCTTGATTAAATTAATTTGGTGTTGTTGGTACTTTATGAAGATTGCTAAAAGAAATGTGAATTATGAGAAAGTATGTATGGAAGCGTATGATGCATGTGACTTGAAAGGAAACTTGAATACTCAAACGGAATATGATTTGAAAATGAAATGGAAAACCTAAAATGGGAATCGAAATGAAAATATGTGAAAATGATTAGGAGAGGAACCGGTTATGGGGTTAGACTCTCGAATTTTGAAAATGATAGTACCAATGAATAATGAACTGTATGGATTGATGTGGATTAAGTTAGGCTTGCATAGCTCCGCGGTGAAAGATCGAAAAGTTGCGCAAGATGGGGACCATATGCTCACGGGTTAGCCCCCAAAATGTGGTGTTACGTCATGATGAGTTAAATAGCAACCCATTCCACAATGGCTTTGCGTAGGCTATTGGGGCGAATGGGGCGATATTTCTATAAGCTGCGTCCAACACCGGTTCATTAGATGTGACATGGTTTTGTGACAAATTGGGTTATGTGATAAAATGTGGATGATGTGAAAGAAAAAAATGTTTTCAAAAATAAATGATTAAATGAGTGGGATAAGTTAGTGTGTGTGGGTGTGTGTGCGTGAACGGATAACAAATTGATGAAACTTGTGTATTTACTTCGATTGCACCCATCACACCTCTCAAACCATGCATAACATTTGAGTTAGTCATTATTCTACGAACTTTGGCTCATGTATGTATGTTAAACCATTTCAGGTTCGAGGAGTAGGGATGAGACCTAGGCCATGGAGGCATTTTGGGATGGGCTAGCGGATGGAACTAACGTTTCTTGTGTTTTACATTTTGTTTGTACATAAAATTAAGGAAATGAATAAAATGAAAATGATAGTTTCATGTTGTATGTATGTTGCCACAAACTCTTGAGTGGTTTTGTAAATGAATTTTTGAAACTTGGTTCCATAATTTGAATCTTTTGAAGGCTTATATGAAGTATTTTCCTTATGTTTGAAATATTATCAATGAATATAGTTCATAGAAGGTATAACCTGGGTTTAGTTCACGGACTTGGGGTACGGGTTGTGACAAATGATATCAGAGCTCTTGGTTCGAATACCTAGGAGCCATGAGACGTAAGGATGACCCTTATATGAGAATTGTTTGATGAGATTAGGTACCACTATACAACATGAATTATGTGCTTGCATGGATTGCGGTTAAATTATTTTGCGCATGTTATGTGTTTATATGAGCATGGAGGTCGAGTTTTGGGGTAATGTGGCATGTCATATGGTGTCTGATCAACTACTTTGGGGTTCGAAATAGAAAAGCATTTGGTCGACGTTCTTTTTACGAGAAATCTGAATTAGTTGCCTGGATTGTCGCGTTGCTCTGAGGCTTTTCCTCGGTATGTGAATGTGTGTTGATGTGATGTGATTAGGTGGTGAGTAGTGTGTAGCTAGTCTTTAGAAGGTTAAGTTGACTTTAACCTAGTTGGGTATTATGATATTCTTGTTATAGGAGTCATGTCCGTGGGGCTAGGACGAGTTGTGGTCCAGATGGTGGTGTGGGTTGTAGAAGAGCGACCCGATGGTTAGTAATTGTGGTGGGTGTAAGCTCGTGAGATGAGCATTGATTGTTTGGAGTGTGTTGTACCCACGTGAGTTAGGGGTGACCGTAGTTAATTGCTCGTCGTGTGTTGTGCTATCTGTAGTTTGATGAATAAGTATGGCAGATTGTTTAAAACCCCTTGGAGGTTGTTGGTTGTGGTTAGATTTGAAGTGTGACTTTGGGCTCATTGAGAATTATGTACGTCATGAACCGTGCTATATCTTGAGCCGTGCTATGTCATGAGCCGTGTGCCCTGAGATTGGGTATGGACGAGAGAATAGTGGATGGAAACATAGTGGACGGGAGCGTAATAATCTCTGGTCTAAGGTGTATTAGAAAGTCTGGACTTAGACAGTGTTTGGGAATGTCTCTTACCCTGAGGGGTGTTGTTGGTAACCACAGTGGTATCTTATGTTTTTAAAGGTCAGTTTGATGATGCTTGTGTTTTCCTTGTGGTGTGGTGCTAAGTTGTGTTTTTTGATAGAAGTCGAAAGTTGTATGAGGAATGAGTATGTGAATTTAAGATGTTTTCAACAGATTGGTTATTGAGTGATGTGCATGTAAGTATGATGAGATGAATGTCGGAGGTGGTTGAGATTTTATGAGTGATGGTTTGAGGTTATTCAAAACCTTTCACGAAATAGAGGTTTATGGCTTAATTTGTTGTTCTCATAATTAGGAGACTATGTCCAGTACGAGATGTCTGGTAAGAATGTGAGTGTGAGTGTGTGAGGTTTCTGGGGCAGGCAATAGATGTCGTTGGTGTAGCTGACTCGATCGTCTTAGGATGGCGTGTCTGTATGAAGAGAACCCATGAGAGGATGATGTTGGAAGTGTGTAACCTAGTGTAAGATCTAGAGATTGTGATGCTATCTTACCCTTAGGGGCGAGGGATAGGGTGGTGTATTTTGGTCTAGCATTGGTAGAGGAGGTTCATTTTGTTCATGATGCGTGTAGTTGCTTTCATGTTCGGATAGCGGTGTGCTGGTGGTACTCGTGTATTGACATAAGAGACAGGTGATCTCGGTTGCATGTTTTTTGTTTTCTGGTGAGTGTATCGGAGCCGCAAGCTCGAGACTATGGCATGGTTTTTGCCTACCCATTTTGGTTGTTACCCACCTGTTGGGAATCGAGTTGATGTGACGTAACCCCTGAGAAGATGTCTTAAAGTAATGTGAGTATGTGTGGTGTTACGCTTTAGTGGTTAACCGATGAGGGCTTAGCGGACGCGTGATTCACTCATTGTGAATGGTGGCCATAAGGGGTAGTGACTTAGAGTGAGAGCCTAGAGTTGATTTGTGGTTATTTAGGAAAAGAGATGTTTCATAATTGGCTATCCTGTGTGGATTGTTCTTCCTTGGGAGAAATTAAATGTTGGGATCGTACGGGTGTGGGTTCATTTACCCATGGTTCCTTGAAGAGCCCGAGCGTTTAGGTGACATTTTTGGGAAAGTAATCTTATTTGTACAGAATTTTGATAGCTTTAGTTCTCGTTGAGTGAGATCCCTAAGGGAGTTTAGTGATTGAGTTTTTACGTGGTAAGATTCTTGAATATCAGTTCTGTGAGATTACTACAAGAATGCTGGTCCATGGTTTAGTTGTTACCCTCGTGGTTAGGAGGTCGTGTTTGAGAATCGTGCTGGGTGCATGAGTTTTGAAAGGACCATAGAAGGATTCGATAGTGTGGTTGGCTTGGTTCTTAGATGGTGTATCTTGAGTATGATATGGTTGGAGGTTGTTTGTATTCGACTATAGGTTCAGAGATGGGTATGTTATTTGCCTAGGGAAACGAAGTGTGGAGTAATAAGGTTCAGTAGCTTACGGCACAGTTTGGGTGGCCTGGGGCGATAGGCGAGAAACCGGGGGAGTTATCAGTAACTTTGGATGAATGGTTTCAGGATTAGGTTTCCTTTGTTTGGTACTATCCACTTTTTATGAGAGTTGCTCGGACAGTGGTTTTAAGGTCGTGATATCGCTATGATTTGCCTAGTGGAAGTTAGGTTAGTGAAGCGTAACCTTGTGAAGTGAGGTCTTGGTGCGATGGGAAGGTGGCTTTGTGTCTCTATATATGACTAGTGATGAGTTTGTAGTCTTATGGGATGCATTGTACGAGGTATAAGGTTTGATGGTGTTCGTGTATGTGCGAATGAGGTCTAAGAGTTAAAGCTTAAGTGTAGTAGATGATCGGGTATCATGATCGGGGTTTACGGTAGTTGTGTGACTATGGTCAATGCGGCTTCAAGGTGGGATTATAGGAGTCGTTGTGGACCAAGTGTTGATGGGTATTGGGAGTACGTTGAGGTTGGGTCATGGTTTCTGATCGGACGTTTCTTTCATAGGGAGAAGACACAGTTGTCTCGCGAACAGTTGTGGTGTGCAGACTATTCCTCCATAGTGAGGTGTAACTGTTAGGATCATTGGTTGATTCTTGGTCTGGTTGTCGTGGAAAAATGGGAGTACCCGTAGAATAGTGTCTGTGTTGTGACCCATAAGTTTGTGCCTTGAGAATGGGTACTACCGGGATTGGGTGATTGGAAGACTGAGTTCCTCGTGCGTTTTTTGGGTGGGGTTTGTTTACTATATTGGGTGAATATAAGTGTGTAGAGTTATGTTCCCTTTGAGATTGGGTTGGTAGACCAGGAATGTTTATCCTTGTGAATGAGGGAGTTAGTGTCAAGACATAGGGTCCTTTTCTGCAATGACCAATTGAGAATCAATCTTTAACCATTGTATGCAGCTTGTTTTGGGTTATGTGGGTATGGTCGTGCCTCTAGCTCTCGATAATGTGAGAAATTTATTGGAACCTTATGGCTGGGATATTCACGTGGTGTGTTTCTAATAGGCTCTTGCGAGTCTGGATTTGTGTTCTGTCTAGGACTTAGGTTTCTCAGAATTCTTATTGTGCGAAGAGTGGTTTGACCATTTGAAAGGAAGGCACGAATGTGGATGATAGTGTTGATGAGTGGGGTAATGTAAATGCGAAAGATCAGTAATTGTCTAATTTGGGGCGTTGTAGACTTGAGAGACCGATGGGTATGTGTATGGCGGCACGGCAAGGGATGTGATTCAATTTTTATAGATTAGTGTATAACTATCTGACTTTGGACTCATGTGGTATGCTTGATCCTAGTGACTCACGGAGTTCAGGTGGCAGTGTTAGTTTCGATGGTTGAAGGGATAGAGTAGTGCAGTGCACATAATGATATGGTTTTAAGTTTGTGGTGGTTAGTTGACCGTAAGGGCATGGGCAAATTTTGGGGTTATTGCGTGTAACCTATGTGAACAATGGTTGAGTTTGGTAACATGTGTTTGGGTTGGAGGAATAGTCCTCGGTATACATTAGAATACAACAGTGAATTAGACTGTGATTCGACAAAGTTGGGAGAATCTTAGCAGTGCTAAGACCTGTGGAGCATAATGCTATGGTTGAGAATGTTTATTCTTTGGGAACATGTACGTAACGTGAGATAGTGGTCATGAAGGGATCGTCGGTGGCCAATGAAGGAGTTGTTGATATCGTGTTAAACGACGAATTATTTTAGATTGGTCAAACTTGGTATGAGTACAACCTTGTGATCAGTCTGATGACATATGGATAATTCGAATGTTCGTGAACTAGTGGTGTTCGAAAATCAATCCTGATGGTAGTGTGACACTTTTGGGAACAGATGCGTGTTAGCATCCTTGCGTCATATCGTTTCGAAAGAACAATCAGGATCGTGTGTTAATGAAGATGCCATGGGGACCTAACGATTAGCGAAGTATGTGGACAGATATTAATATCAAAGGAAAGCTTGGTGTGACTTGAGATCAATTTCGGGGATAAAATTCCCAAATAGGGGAAAGTTGTATGGACCCGGTACCAGTTTATTTTGTTATTTCATATTTTCGGTAAGAGAAAAGATCGAATTATGTTTGGGCGTGAGTACTACACAAACTTTGCTCTTTAACGGTTGAATTAGTGATATGTGAAAGTGAAAGTTATGATGCATGGTGATGAATGAGATTGATATGGCTATGTAATGGAGAGATTCAAATGTTAAAATGTGAGCAAAGTTAGAAGTTTGAGATGAGTTTTTGGGATGTTCGCTGGATTTTGGGTTTAGGGATCACCGCTCGAGCTGTGGAGGTCTTCTCGAGCAGACTATCGGGAGCTATTCAGAGTATTCTCGAACGTTAGAGAAATTAGGGTGTATGCATATATATATCAGCCACGTAAGAGAGAGAGAGGCCCATTTTTTTTCTTTCTTTTCTCTTCCCTTCTTTTTTTCTTCCTTCCCTAGAGAGAGAGAGAGAGAGAGAGAGAGAGACCCAAACCTAACATAAAAACCCTAACCCTCCATCCCTCAAATTGAAGATTAAGGCTTGATGGGGAGAGATCAAGGGTGAAGATCAAGCTTTGGAGCGAGAAAATTGAAGATAAAGCATGAAGGAGGAATGATATCTCTCAACATCCAAACCCTAGGTGGGGAGATTTGAAGATATCTCAAGCTTTTGATCAAATCCATGGTAGGATTTAGATTATCTTGTATATTTTGTGTTGATTTGAGTTGATATTTAGTATACGTGAGTAAAATCTACTCGATTTCATGCGTGATTGAAAGGTTGATAGGTTTGTATGTGGGTTGAGTTGGGTTTGATAAAAATGGGGGGGTTTTGAGAAAGGATTAACCCTGATTTTCCTAAAATCTTTGTATGAAAGAGGTTTATGAGTCCTGAATCCAAGGTCTGGGTGGGAAATAGTGATTTGAAACATGTTTGATGAATGTTTAAGGGTATTGAGGTTAGAAACACAAAACAGGGAAAAATCTGAATTTTTCTCGAGTAGCAGCATGCTCGAGCGGAGCACTGTCCGCTCGAGCTGTCACATTGCAGAGAGCATGGGCGCTCAATCGCTCTCTATCTGCTCAAGCGGATTGGTTGTGCAAGGCTAACTTTTATTGATCATATCTCCCTCATCCAGACTCTGAATTAGGTTGTTGTTGTACTCAATCTGAATCCCCGAAAGTCTTCTTTTCAATGACACTACTCTCACAATAAAAAGCTTTTTGTAGAAAAAGTTATGACTAATGTTAGTTCTAGGCAACCTAAGAGGTGGTGAATTGGGTCTTTAAAAATAAATAACAATATAAAAACTATTTTAAAAACCTTTTAATATTGCAAACAGATATAGCAATTTAATCGAAGGTAAAAGCAATGCAAATATTAAAGAGGTTAGGGATAGAGAGATTGAACCGAATACCAAGGATTTATAGTGGTTCGACTTCTTTCAAGCCTACGTCCACTTCTCAAGTTCTCCCTTGAGTATTTTCACTATATAGAATACTTCACGGGCATATTTCAATCCTTTACAACCTTCAAGACTTCGCTTAAATAAGCTGAATGTTTACGGGCACATTCACAAGCCTAAAACAGCTTCAAGAAGATCCTATGAAAACAAGCCCCTATTTTCTTCTAATCTCTCTTGAACTCTTCTTTAATGAGATTTACTCACACACTCAAAGGATAAAGGGTGACTCACCCTTGAATACAATCAATGAGGAGTATTAATGAGAAACATTCACTCTCTTTACAGAAATTATTTACAATAAATGAGAAAGTAAAGAGAGATGAGGAACAAGAGTAGGAGATTCAGCAATGAATGAAAGCTTGAGATTTCTGAGATTGATTCAAACAATGGAACAGTAAATGTAGGTTTCCTATTATTTTAAATGCTGAGAAGTTACTCCTTATATATAAGCTGTTGTGTATTCATGATCGTTAGAGGTAGGTGGGAGCAATAAATGTCAAAAATTCAGCCGTTGAGATCTGCCGCGAGTTTGAATTTTCATCGCAGGGGTCGACACAAATGTCATTGGTGTTAACACAAAATGTATTAGGCAGGATCCCTTAAGTGGTTGGGTCGACACAAATATTCTGAGGGGTCGACACAATTTCTGCACGCTACCTTACCAGCATCATGGTGTCGACACATTTGGATTTGGTGTTGACTCATTTGAAACTTCAGCATCCGAAGGAGGCACTTTGTGTCGACTCAACTTACCCTTGGTGTCGACACTAATTTCTACAGGAAACCTTGATTCTTTTGTGTCGACTCATCTTCAGTTGGTGTCAACTCAAAAGTACTTTAGAATTCTTGAGGAGGCACTTTATGTCGACTCATGTCTTCTTTAGTGTCGACACTAAATTTTGCATAAAGCCTCGGTATATATGTGTCGACACTTGAGGACTCTGGTGTCGACACCATAAATCCTTCAAGTAGCCTCGAGACTTTTGTGTCGACTCATCTTCAATTGGTGTCGACACCTCAAAGTCTTCAGGTGGCCTCAGTTGTTTTGTGTCGACACAATTTTCATTTGTGTTGACCCAAACTTCTGGATATCAAAAGTGAGAATCACTTTTGTGTTGACACAAAAATGATTTGTGTCGACTCTTTTTGAGTCCTGAGAGCTTCGGTTCTTTTGTGTTGACAAAAAACTTATTTGTGTCGACACTAACATTTTGATACCTAAAGAACAACTTCATGAAAATGTTAAGGTGTCAAACCATTTGATCAATGGGTGTTGACACACACTTGATGAGATTCAAGTATACTTTGCCTTAAAAGTGTTTGACTTATTTTTCAATTGGATTCAACACAAAATATTCTTATTTAATAATATGTGAGTGTTTTAATCCTTTTGAGAGTTAAGTTATTTATTCTTGGCTTAAGGTGTCAACTTAATTTTTCAAAATGTGTTAACACTTTCATTTTGGAAATATAAAATATTATCCACTTAAATACTTTTATTCTTAGCAAATAAATTGTGAAAATCATCAAAATTAAAATAAAAAGCCTTTGGGCTAACAACTAAAATAGTGAGGGTATGCCAAAATTTATTAATCGTTTTTTATCCGTTTTTGGCCGAATGTCTTGGAAAAGGTTATTTTTCATCATCATTGAAGTTTTGATTAAATTTCTTATCTCATAGGCTCTAGATACACCTATATCAATATGCTTGGGTTGGGATGCATGGATTGTACCTATATTAAATTTCTTATTTTTCATCATCATTGAAGTTTTGAGGTTATTGTACCGATTGGAAAATCAAACCAATCGGTGGGTTTTCTACATATACTGATAGTTTTTTTTAGAACAAGAATGGGTATCTAAGGGTTGTGATATGACATGGTCATCATTTAACATTGCTAAGTATCTAGAAGAGAAACATGGGTTTCAAAACTTGCACATATGCATATGATGGGTGCTTTCTATTTCTTCATATAACACGATCTTGATTGAATTAATTTGGTGTTGTTGGTACTTTATGAAGATTGCTAAAAGAAATGTGAATTATGAGAAAGTGTGTATGGAAGCATATGATGCATGTGACTTGAGTGGAAACTTGAATACTCAAACATAATATGATTTGAAAATGAAACAAAAAACATGAAATGGGAATCGAAATGGAAATATGTAAAAATGATTGGGAGAGGAACCGGTTGTGGGGCTGGACTCCCAAATTTTGAAAATGATAGTACCAATGAATAATGAACCGTATAGATTGATGTCGATTAAGTTAGGCTTGCTCAGCTCTGTAGTGAAAGACCAAAAACTTGCACAAGATGGGGACCACATGCCCATGGGTTAGCCCCCAAAATGTGGTGTTGCGTTGTGATGAGTTATAGAGCGACCCATTCCACAATGGCTTCGCGTAGCCTATTAGGGGCAAATGGGGCGATGGTTGTATAAGTTGCGTCCAACACCAGTTCATTTGATGTGATATGGTTTTGTGAAAAATCAAGTTATGTGATAAAATGTGGATGATGTGAATGAAAAGAATGTTTTGAAAAACAAATGATTAAATGAGTGGGATAAGTTGGTGAGTGTGGGTGTGTGTGCGTGAACGGATAACAAATTGATGAAACTTGTGTATTTACTTCGGTTGCACCCGTCGTACCTCACAAATCATGCATAACATCTGAGTTAGTCATTATCCTACGCGCTTCGGTTCATGTATGAATGTTAAACCATTTTAGGTTCCGAGGAGCAGGGATGAGACCTAGGTCATGGAGACATTTTGGGATGGGCTAGCGGATGGACCTAACGTTTCTTGTGTTTTACATTTTGTTTGTACATAAAATTAAGGAAATGAATCAAATTAAAATGATAGTTTCATGTTGTATGTATGTTGCCACAAACTCTTGAGTGGTTTTGTAAATGAATTTTTGAAACTTAGTTCCATAATTTGAATCTTCTGAAGCCTTATATGAAGTATTTTCCTTATGTTTGAAATATTGTCAACGAATATAGTTCGTGGAAGGTATAATCTGGGTTTAGTTCATGGACTCGAGGTTCAAGTTGTGACATTGTTAGCCTCGACTGGTAGATTCTTCTTGTTTTCCCTTGGTTTTATACTGTCGGGAGGTTTTCACACGCGTTAAAGGCTTCATTCTCATCCATTGGTTGGTGATCAGTGGTGTTGGAGCTTGCTAGAGCCTTGAATCTCATGGTTTAACCATCAAAGAGGTAGGATTTATAACTATTGTTGATCAATACATGTATTTGAGTTGTATAGTTGTTGGATTTACTTGAAAGCGTGAGAACCCTAGGTTTTTGAAACCCTAGGTCAGGGTTTGATGTTGAAACTTGCTAGATATTGAATCTATGGATGATTATGCCAAACTTATCATGTCGTTATCGTTGGAGAAACATTAATTGGTGATTTGAGAAGTTAGGGTTTGGGATTGGGTTAAAACCTTAAGAAATTTGAGCATTTGGGTTGTGGTACTCAAATGGTTAAATTAACTTGATTTTTGGCAAATTGATGATGGTATTACTCTATTTGGGCATAAATTCTATGAATGCTGATGAAATAAGAAAATCATGAGTTGATAAATTGGGGATTTTGAACAAACCGTATGAATTCTTATGAAATGTAAGAACCATGAGATGTTGATTTGGGGATCAGAGCTAATTTAACCTGAACATGTAAAATATGTGAATTTAAGTAATTAGTAATTATATTAATCCTATATGTGTTGGGTATTGATGAGAGAAACCATGTTAAGGTTGAACTCGTGTTTGGGAGTTTGGAAACGATAAAATGAAATGACTAATTTTGGATCTATGGATCATTTAAGTTAGGCTTGAATAGCTCCTCGGTGAAATATCGAAAAGCTGCATAGATTGGGTGACCTATCCATCGGTTAATAATTGAGAATAAGGTGTTAGTCGTGGCGGCTTATAGAACGCACTGTTACTTATTAGGCATCGCGTGGCCCAGTCGGTAGTAGCGCGGCATGGGTTTATAAGCTCGACCGGCTTCGGTTCCTAAAACTTAAATCATGAATTAGTTTAGATGTGAAAAGAGTCGGAGGATGTGTGTGCATGTGCATGTGCATGTGTGTGGGAGATTGATAACTTGAAATGGTTGAAATGATAAGGAAAGAAACAACTAAAATGATGGAGTTGTGTATGAAAATAGAGTTGGCTTGTATGAGAAAACAGTTATGTGAACGGGATTTTGTTGAAAATGGGAACTAATTTTTAGATAAAAACTACGTGTGCATTTCACATAACCATCCTTGCATGTCATGCATTTGATCATTTTTAATCTATTTTCTACGAGTCTCAACTCATATTGTATAATCTATTTCAGGTGATAGCAGAAAGAGAGCCGCGGAATGAGAAGTATGGTCATGGAGACCCTTTTCGTAGTTTTGATAGAATTACAAACTCTTTGGATATATCTTTTAAGAATTAATTGATCTAAAGTTGTGATTTCTTTTTGGATACTTTGGATGAATCTAATTTTGGGTTGGAGTAACCCATTTTGTATGGCCCTAAGGTCATGTATTCATGACTCGTATGCATGTGAGGGCGTTGGGTTTGAAATTTAGGTTAATTTCTTAGTTTTTGAATGAAATACTATGGTTTCAGATGTTGGATTTTCGAGTTTTTGGTTTTAATGTAGCTATTTCAGTAACAAATGTATGTTTGACTTTAAAATTTTGCCTATCTAAAGGTATGTTCAAAGTTTGTGAAAATCAAGTGTTTTCCTGACACTAAAAAAAATTCAGGTTTTTAGCTGGGGAACTCTCGAGTACCCCATCGCTCGAGCGGACCCTTATTGAGTGGAATTTTGAGACTTTTGGTTTGAAAAGGGTTTCGATTGATATCTTTTTAGGCATCCTTTGCGGTATAAATTGGTTTATTTGGGAGTTATTTTACAAGTAAAATAACTTACTTTCTCTCTTATCTTTTACAAGAAAATTGGAAGCCTTATTTTATTTCTAATACAAAGACTCTTTCTTTACAAGTTCTTTTGCTTTGGATTCTTTAAATCGAGTTCTTTTCTTATCAATCGCATGGGTTTCTATTGTTACTTTTTCAAGGTGTGATAGATTGGTATCAAAGCTCTTGGTTCGAATACCTAAGTGCCGTTGAAATGGTTGATCCGTTGTGTGAGAGCTTGCATTGATGTGTGGCATTCATGTATTGGTATGTCTGCATGGTATATTTGCAAAGTGACTTGATATTTGCGCACAATGTGGTATTTTGGTATGGAGGTTGGATTTTTAGGATGATGTGTCTTGTCCTTAGGCGTCCAATCGACTAGTTTAGGGTTTGAGTTAGAAAGGCATTTGACCAATGTTCATTCTAACAAGAGATCCAAACGAGTTACCCAAATTGATGTGTCATTCTGACTAGTTCTCGTCGTTACATGAGATGTGTTGATAAGATTATGCATGTTAAGTGGTAACTTGGTTAGAGATGATCTTGTTAATGGAAGATGGGTTAATTTTGGCCTCGTTATTAATATATTTCCTTATCTTTTCTTATATAGAGTGATGTTACTGAGGCGAGGTAGAGGCCGAGGTCGTGTGTATGCCCAAGTTCTGAAGGAAAGGGATGTGTATGCCCTGTAGGAACAAGCGACCGGTGTTGATGTTATACAAGAGATGTTCACGACGATGCGAGCTTTAGCCAGGGAGGCTAGGGGAGGAGCAAGAGCTCCCGAGCCAAGGGCTACGTTAGCGATGAGAGAGTTTCGGCAGTTGAACCTTCCCACATTTTCTAGTGAGCCTAATACCAATGCGGCTACAGAATGGTTAGAGGTGACCACAACAATCCTTGATACACTTAAGATCATGGAAGATGAGCTAAAGGTAAGGTTGGCGGCATTTCAACTTAGAGAAGATGCACGGGAATGGTGGAAGTTTGCCAAAACTACTATGGAGGGTTCGTAGACCGCTTTCATTAGGGTCTTTCTAAAGAAGTATTTTCCAGGATCTTCGAGGGATACTAATTGGGAGGAGTTTCTCTCCCTCATTCAGGAAAACTTGACAGTGGTCTAATATGAGGCTAGATTCACAAATTTGTCGCGGTTTGCACCAGAGATGGTGGCAACATAGGAGTTGTCCACCAAGAAGTTTGAGCAAGGTCTTCGACTAGCCATCAAAGATAGGATTGTAGCTTTAGGATTCTGGGCCTACATAGAATTAATGGAGGCCGCGATCAGGGTTGAGAATGCCATGGTTGAGAACCGTAAGATTAGGGAGGGTAAGTCGTAGCAAGAGAATACGAGTGCACAGTCAAATGGGTGCCAGCATAAGATGCAAAAATTAGGAGGTCTAGTTCTTTCCTTATAGGATCCTAACAGTAGCCACGTTCGGCACCGGCGCAATCTATTGCTTCGTCGGGATATTTTGAGTATCAGGAGAAAGTTTGCTTCTTATGCAAACAACCAGGGCATCGTGTCAGGCAGTGCCCATAGCAAGGATAATAGTAGAGCCAGACTCAGGGGAGGGCCCCATTTTCTTGCTATCAGTATAGCCATGCGGGTCATATGTGCCGGGACTACCCTTAATAAGGGAATGTTCAGAGTGCTTGAGGAGCACATCCGGGGTAGGTAACTCAGGAATGATAGGGCTACGACCAGTCGCAGCAGCAGTAGAGGATGCAGTCGACGAGAACTGTAGAAGGGATTACTTCAGCCCAGTATGTAAGACATCCGGAGACCATGGGAATAGTGGGCAGAATCAGGGAATTAGGGATGAGTGTACACCCTTATGGAAACCAATCCTTCGGTGGCACCTGTCGTGCCGGATACTGTAGCTAGCCCGTCGATCATCTGAGCTACCTTTCTAGTGTACCGTTCTTGGGCTAGTGTTCTTGTTGACATTGGAGCATCATAGTCATTCATCTTATCTGCATTTTCATCTACATTGGGGCTAGAGGTAGACGTTTTGGGTAGTGCCTTATGTGTGCAGGCACCAATTAGTGGGACTATAGTATTGAAACCTGTTTGTAGAGCTTGTGAGATGGAGATAATCTACCGCAATCTAGTGTTCGATTTTATAATGCTTGATATGGCTTCCTTTGATATCATACTAGGGATGGATTGGTTGATCGTCTTTCGCGCCTTTATTGATTGTGATTGGCGACGAGTGTTTGTTTGCACATCGAAGGGAGATTCCTTTTATTTTGTGAGCGATCGGGACAACGGCTTAGTGCCTAAACCACATAGTTCACGTGATCGTGGTAGCCTTAGCCTCCTTTTTCTCTGCCTTGTCTATGAGTGATCCTGACTTCACTCGTGGAGAGCTTCCTCTCATTGTTTATGAGTTTTTGGATTTTTTTTGGATGACTTATTTGAGCTTCCGTCACAGCGAGAAGTTGAGTTTTTCATCGACCTCATTTCAAGGACTACCCCCATTTCTATGCCTTCATATTATTTTGCACCGGCTGAGTTGCTAAAGTTGAAGGTGTTGGTCCAAGAGTTATTGGATAAGGGTTTAATTCGTACTAGTGTGTCACCTTAGGGAGCACCGGTATTATTTGTGAAGAAGAAGGATGGATCTTTACGCTTTTGTATCAACTATCGTAAGTTGAACCATGTGACCATTAAGAATAAGTACCTTATGCCCTGTATCGATGATTTGTTTGATCAATTAAAGGGCTCGTGTTATTTCTCCAAAATAGATTTGAGATTGGGTTATCATTAGTTGCGAGTCAAGGAGGAAGATATCTAGAAAATGGCATTTTGCACTCGCTATGGCTATTTTGAGTTTCTAGTCATGCCATTTGGATTGACTAACATGCTGGTGACGTTCATGGATCTCATAAATCGCATCATTCACCCATACCTCAATTAGCTTATGGCAGTGTTTGTAGATGATATTTTCATTTATTCACCATCGAAGGAGGTGCATGACGAGCATCTTTGGATTTGTCTATAGTTGTTACGAGAGCATCGTTTGTACGCAAAGTATGATAAGTGCGAGTTCTGGTTGCCCAAGGTTAAATTTTTGGGACACATAGTTTTGGGAGACTGGGTGGCGGTAGATTCTTCTAAAAGATAGAAGCAGTGATGAATTGAGAGAGGTTGAAGAGTGTGTTTGATATTCAAATTTTTTTGGGCTTAGCGGGTTATTACCGATTGTTTGTGAAGGATTTTTCTAGGCTTGCAGTGCCTATAACATGCCTTAGGCGGAAGGAAATTAAGGTCGTGTGGAACGACAGTTGTGAACTAGAATTCCCGACATTGAAAGAGAGGCTGACCAGCGCACCTATTCTGATTATGCCGGAGAGAGGACTCGATTATGCCATTTATTGCTATGCAGCGCACGAAGGGTTAGGTTGGGTGCAGATGCAACAAGAAAAAGTAGCTGCCTACGGGTCAAGACAGTTGAAGACTCATGAAAAGAACTATCCTACCCACGATTTAGAGCTTATTGTAGTGGTCTTTGCTCTAAAGACCTGAAGACATTATTTGTATGGAGAACACTTCGAGGTGTTTTCGGATCATAAGAGATTAAAGTACGTACTTATTCTCACAGAAAAACTTGAATTTGTGTCAAATAAGGTGGATGGAAGTTTTGGGTGATTATGATTTTGATCTGTAGTATCATTCGGGTAAGACCAACGAGGTGGTCGACGCCCTCAGTTGAAAATCTTTGAGTTCTTTAGTTCACGTTGCCCTTAGGGAGTGGAGTATTCTCAGAGAGGTCAGTGAATACAACCTACACCTTGATGAGTCGGGCGACCATGTTACCTTGGTCATGGTGGTTTCTCAATCGACTCTTATCCATCACATTGCGGAGGCTCAATGGCACGATGCGAAGAGCTTGATGTTTCGGGAGCAAGTTTTGAATGGCAGGGATGCCAAGGAGTGGACTATCCACTCTGATTAGAGTTTGAGATTTACAGGGAGGATCTTCATACTGGAGTCATGTCGTGAGGACGTGCTCCTTGAGTTTCATCATTCTCGTCTTACGGTTCATCCAGGTGGCACCAAGATGTATCATGATTTGCATAGACAGTTCTACTGAAAGGGCATGGAGAAAGATGTTGCACTTTTCGTTTCATGTTGCCTTACTTGCCAGCAAGTAAAAGCCGAGCACCAGAGACCAGCGGGGTTATTGCAGCCATTGCCAGTGTCAAAGTGGAAGTAGGAGAACATCACTATGGATTTTATTTTGGGACTTCCGAGATCGTCAAGAGGGCATGACGTCGTTTGGGTTGTAGTTGATAGGTTGACTGAGTTCACACACTTTCTTCCATTTGTATGATAGATTCATTTGATAAGCGACCATAGGTTCGCTCGAGTAGACTGTCAGCAGAGGGTTTTTAAAAACCCACGGGTTAAGACACTTTATTTCATTCTTTTCACTCCTCTGTCTCTAAGATCTGATACAATCCCTAGGTGACCCTCCAGATCTTTCTTGGCTCCTTGTTAGCCTCCATTAGTAGATTCTTCCTGGTTTCCCTTGGTTCTATACCGTCGGGAGGTTGTCACACACGTTGGAGGCTTCATTCTCACCCATAGGTTGGTGATTGGTGGTGTTGGAGCTTGCTAGAGCCCTGAATCATGTGGTTCAACCACCAAAGAGGTAAGATCTATGACTATTGATGATCAATACATGTATATGAGTTGTATAGTTGTTGAATTTACTTGAAAGCATGAGAAACCTATGTGTTTGAAACCCTAGGTTGGGGTTGATGTTGAAGCTTGCTAGATATTGAATCTATGGATGATTTATGCTAAACTTACCATGTTGTTATCATTAGAGGAACATTAATTGGTAATTTGAGAATTTAGGGTTTAGAACTGGGTTAAAACCTTGAAAATTGAGGCCTTTCAGTTGGGGTACTCAAATGGTTAATTTTTGGCAAATCGATGGTGGTATTACTCTATTTGGGCATAAATTCTATGAATGTTGATGAAATGGGGAAATCATGAGCTGATAAATTAGGGACTTGAAACAAACCATATGAATTATTGTAAAATGTAAGAACCACGAGATGTTGATTCGGGGTTTTAAGCAAATTTAACTCGAACATGTGAAATATGTGAATTTGAGTAATTGTTAATGATGTAACCCTATGTGTGTTGAGTGTTGACAAGAGAAACCATGTTTCGGTTGGACTCGTGCTTGGAATTTTGAAAATGATAAAATGAAAGGATCGATTTTGGATCTATGGAATGTTCAAGTTTGGCTTGAATAACACCTCGGTGAAAGACCAAAAATTTGTGCAGATTGGGTGACCTATCCATCGGTTAATAACCAAGAACAAGACGTTAGTCGCAACGAGTTATAGAATGCATCGTTACTTAGCAGGCATCACGTGGCCTGATCGGTAGTAGCGTGGCATGGGTCTATAAGTTCGTCCGGCATCAGTTTCTAGAACTTAAACCATGAATTGGTTTGGATGTGAAAAAAGTCGAAGGATGTGTGTGTAGGGGGGGATCGAGAACTTGAAATGATTGAATTGATAATGAAACAAATGACTAAAATGATGGAGTTGTGTATGAAAACGGAGTTAGCTTGTATGAGAAAAACCAGTTATGTGAACGGGATTTTGTTGAAAATGGGAATTTGTTTTTAGATAAAAACTACGTGTGCATTTCACATAATTAACCATCCTCATGTGTCATGCATTTGCTCATCTTTAGTCTACTTTCTATGAGCCTCGGCTCCTGTTGTATAATTCATTTCAAGTAATAGCAGAAAGAGAGCCACGGAATGAGAAGTATGGTCATAGAGACCCTTTCTGTAGTTTTGATATAATTGCAAACTCTTTGGATATATCTTTTGAGAATTTATTGATGTAAAGTTGTGATTCTTTTTTGGATACTTTGGATGAATGTAATTTTGGGTTGGAGTAACGGGTTTTGTAAGGCCCTAAGGCCATGTATTCATGACTTGCATGTATGTGAGGGCGTTGTGCTCAAAATTTGGGTTAATTCCTTAGTCTTTGAATGAAATGTTCTAGTTTCAAATGTTAAATTTTTGAGCTTTTTATTTGAATGTAACTATTTTAGTACCAAATGTATGTTTTAGTTCAAAATTTTTCCTATCTAAAGATATGTTCAAAGTTTGTGAAAATCAAGTGTTTTCCCAACACTTGAACAAATTTTTAGGTTTTCGGCTGGGAAACTATTGGGTACCCCATCACTCGAGCTGTGGCGGATTCGCTGGAGCGAGCCCCTGCAACGTGAAGTTTTGGGACTTTTGGTTTGGAAAGGATTTTCAATTGATATCTTTTTTGGGAAACCTTTGCGGTATAAATTGACTTATTTGAAAATTGTTTTACATGTAAAATCACTTACTTTCTCTCTTATCCTTTGCAAGGAAATTGTAAGCCTTGTTTCGTTTCTAATACAAAAAATCTTTCTTTACAAGTTCTTTTAGTTTGAATTCTTTAAATCGAGTTCTTTTCTTATCAATCGCATAAGTTTCTATTGTTACTTTTTCAGGGTGTGACAAAAAGAGGCGTTGGTTATATAAATATGTATCACTTTGTTTAAATCGGTCATAAAATAAAGATATGGTCCTCTTTCTTTTGAATTTAATAAGATAATCAAAATATGTTTGGCACCCTACATTTATTTATATAAAACAATTATTACATGCAAAAAATATATATTTGAAGATGGCACGGTTAGAAATTAAACCAATGGCAATGATTTTTAAAAATTGGCCTTACTTGCATTTTCGGTGTATTTTTTTTTAATAATTAAAATTAGCAATGTAAGATTTTTACTTTTCATCAAAATATGTTTACAAAGTATGATTTTTATTAAATAAGTATACATATAATGCCTTGTTTGGATTAAAAGAAGAAAAAGAGTTGGCTAAAAGCGTTTCATTGGACAATTGGGCATATAATTTAAAAATTGGGCTAAGAGCTCAAGATATGGATGGTTGGCTCAGTTAAGATTTTGAGTAGTTTGGCTTTTCTCAATCTCCATTATCAAAATCGAGGAAAAATTAAATTGACTTCAGGAATGAAACACGTAAAAGAAATAAACACGTAATTATTTTAAATATAACAAACAAGTAAGCATTTAAATACATAATTATTATTTATTTTATTTACAAACAACCGGACTTTACGAAAGACATACAAATAGAACTTTTCTTAAAAATAATTAACATGCGTCCATTTGTCTTAAATATTTCTTTTCTTTTAAAAAATTCGTGCAATGCGCATGTGTACTATTAGTATTAAGGAAGTAATTTGATAAAGAAATAAAGTGCACTCCTTCGTGCACAATGAGATACATAAAATAAAACCGAAAGAATAAAAGGAAATGAAAATGTTACAAGGCCTCGTTTGGAAATTGCTTTTAAGTTGAATTTTTTGTTTTTTTACTTAAAACCCAAAAAATTAAAAAGCCTCGTTTTGCAATTCGAAAATTTTTAATCTTTTTTCCTTTTTGTTTTTTTTACATAAATTTTTTTAAATATATTTTTAAAAAATATCGTAACTTTTATCATATACATCTGTTTTTTCAAAAGTTATATTTTTAAAATTTACTCATCAAAATCTATCAAACAAGATTAATATTGAATATAAAATTATTTCAAATAAAGTTTTAAAAATTATAACAACTTAAGCTATGTTTTTTGTATTTTGACTTAAAACCACTTTAGGCCAAACTTTTTAACATTATATTAAAGTCACTCTTCGTTTATTTAGCTTAAAGTGATTTTAAACAAAAAAAAAATCTAAGTTAAAACCCAATTAACATACAAGGCAAAAGAACTAGAATTGTAGTAGAGTATGTGTAACGCTCCGATTTCCAAATAATAAAACTCCACGGAAATCAAAATGAAAACAGAATTTTATTTGTAAATAAATTCTCAAAACACGCTATCTAGATAGAAAACTCTACCTCACGATTCGGTGGCAACTCAAATAGATCGTCAGGAAATACACCTAGATAGTCACAAACCACGGGGGGAAGCTCTCCTCGAACTCCCACCACCTTATCCAACATAAGAGCAGAAAAGATGATGCCTAGGCTTCCTCGGTTTCGTACAACACCGGGCATGAACACTAAACCTTCATTCGGATCGCCCACGAAACAAAAGCAACCACCCTCAGGCGTACAAATCGATACCCTCCGTCGATCACAATTGATAAAGGAACGATAGGTGGTCATCCAATCCATCCCTAGGATGATATCAAACAAGGCCATGTCTAGAATGATGAAATCAAACTCTGAACACCGACTAGCAACCTCTAACTCACAAGATCTACAAACTCATCCCAATCACGCATTCCAATCGACCAGGGTCTCTACATGATTTGTACACTAAGAGAGTACCTCTACCTACTGAAGTAGTAGCTACAGCATCAGGCACGATCGATGCCTTGGAAGAACTGAGATCAATAAGGGCATATACTCTGCCCTGTGGTGCCCTAGTCTGTCCACCATAGCCCTGGACTATCGACTGCTGCACTGACTGCGCTAAGGCACCTCCATTTGTAACCCTAGAAGTCTGAACTACTGGGTGTTGCTGTCGGTAATTCTATCGACCCTGCGTGGGTTGAACAACTGGTGAGTCTGCCGTGCTTGGCACACTGCTTCCCTGAGGATAGTTCCTGCGAATGTGCCCAGACTTTCTACATCCAAAACAATCTGGCGGCTCTCTGCCCTGCGATTGAACTGGTACTGAACTTTAGGACTACCTTAGCTGTGGGTAATCCACCACACGATGCCTTAGCTGCCTACACTGAAAGAAGATGATCTTCCTCTGCTCTGGCCTCCCAGATGAATCCACTGATGGTGCTGGTGTAGAAAACTGCTGTCGTGATCCAGATAGATGAGAACCAGGGCCAAAGGACCTCTGCCTCTTGTTGGAGCACCCATCTAACTGTGCCTCTGCTCTACCCTGA
>JAUMHN010104530.1:28693-48991 GCA_032360265.1 Heliamphora ciliata
ATGTCTTAACCTACCTGGTTCTGCGAGTCTCACTAAAAGTGTTCTCGATAACAGCTGTCGACTCTACCAATTCCGTTAAAACATGCAGCCTCAATCTTGCCACCTGCTCCCTAATTGCAAGCCTCAAACTCCTTTTAAACCTCCTCGAACATAGCTCATCAGTAGTCACAAACAACTCATGTGCAAAGTAGGACAAACTGGTAAACCTGGCCACGTACTACACGATACTCATCGTCCTCTGAGTGAGAGAATAGAACTCCTCTCGTTAAGCATCCCTTGAGGATTTGGGAAAGTATTTCTCCAAAAATACCCTCGTAAAAGCTATCTATGTACCTTTCACGGTAATTCTAGCAAATCTCCACCACTCATGGGCGTCACCTCTCAGCTGGAATACGAAAAATGCAACCTTTAGGTCATCCTTGACTAACTATAGTGTATCTAGAATACTGGTCACAAGTTCTAACCCTTCTGTGGCTACCATGGGATCGGGATCCCCAATAAAGATAAGAGGGTCAAGACGTCGAAACTCTCACATCGCAACCATCGCTCTTGGTTCGGGTACTCTTGCCCCTCCCCTAGCGGCCTCGGCTAGCTGATAGATAGAACCCATCATCTCACGTAGCAATCCTACCCTGTCTACTAGTCCTTGGGGAATTTGCATCCCCAACATCAGGGAATGGCACATCCCCTTGGCCCAAGCCATAGCCACGGCCTCGACCTCTCGGCGTGGACATCACTTTTATATGAAAGCAACATAGAACGTAACAACATAAGATTCATCCCATCATGTTATTACATATATAAATCACATAATCATGCTTACACTTAGCCATAGATAATTCTGTTAACTCATCTCACATACCGAGGAGAACCAACAAGAGTGACACGTCAATTTGGGTAACCTACTTAAATTTCTTACCAAAAAACACATTGACCAAACGCATTTCTAACTTGGCTTTCAAGTCTGTTAATCTAAACACCTTAAGGCAAAACTAATCAATCTTAAGGTCCAATCTCCATGCTCATGTATACACAACATTTAGACACTCAACATGTTATCATACTAATGCATCTTTACAGGCTTTCATCAAGGGATCAAAATTCACCCCAACTAATGCTTGAATGAATCAAATTTTGTACGCACACAGCCATGTACAAATATCACATTCACATATCAACGTCATCCACCTAATCATGGAGACCAACGAACGATAAAGCGAGGCTCAACCACAAGGGTTATCTCCAAACCTCTAAATTAAGTTTTTGCAAACATTAGCATAAATCTTTTTAGTTTTCAAAACTCTTTTCGAAAACAACACGACACATATGCCCACCAACCTTATAGTGAACCATAAAAATGCACAACATGCTTTTTAGCTGCCCAAACATGGCATAAACACGAAATTCGAGATTTAATGCATTTTTAAACGGTAAAAACTCATAAAACTTCATGTAGCACCCCTTTAAGACAAGATAATCTAGAGTTCTACCTCAACAAGTTAAAACTTAAAGCTTTGAACACCGGCGAGAATCCAAAGTCGCCAAAATGCAATTTTGTTCGGATGAACGAGAAGCCCACGCCAAGGATATCGAGGATAGACTATCCGAACGCTAAGATCCGAACCCGAATCAAGTTGAAAGCTAGAGAGAAGGTGGAGAAATTCGATGACCTTTCTAGAGAGAGAAGAGGAAGCTTACACAAGAATCTTTGGCACACCACCCAAGGCATGAGTTGTCTTATAAATATCTCATGCCAGACTATCCGCTCAAGCAAACAAAGATCCTCTCGAGTGGTCCCCCACCGACTCAACTCTCTGCCACCAGCCCGCTTAAGCGAACAAAGCCCTTCTTGAGCAGTCAATGCTGGGTGAAAACCTGAACAAAAGATGCATGACAAAGCTTACATATGCATAACACATATAGAAACATGATATTCTATAGCGATTAAACCACTAACCAATGCATTGAATAAGTATTGCAAAAATAAAATGGAACTGGGTCTCACAGTATGAGAAAGAATCAACCCAACCAAATCCTCAAACTTTATTTCAACTTGAGTTCTCACTACTTCTTAGAAATCACGAAACACTTGAGCCTGCCTGTTTAAACTCTACAAGGAAATTTACTTACGATTTACTCGCAAGGTTGATGTTTAAGCCATTCAACAAGATTGGACAAACAGGCAGTATTATAAATGCTCTTAGGGATTCAAACCTGTTAGCCTAATGCTCTCGGGAGCCTTACTGCCTTAGGCAGTATTATAAATTTGGCCTTTTTATTCATAAATAATATTTACTAATTTTTTCAACTACGAATTCTTTATTTAAAATCTAATTTAATTTCTTACATAGTGTGATACCCCATCCACATTGGTGGGTGATAAAAATCATATCTAGTTTATAAAGAAACTTATGGACTATTACTAAAACTTGACTTAAGTATTAATTGGGGTGTGTTGTTAAGCTCTTTATTCAAGTTATTAGGTTAATGGTACACTTGAGTCATTATAGATAGTACTAGAGCTAACCTTACTCCCATCTAGGGCTCCGTGGCGGTATGGGTAAAGGAGTAGAGGCTCTAGAGAGGGTAGGGCCCCGACGTTATATACCTTGTTCACGCTTATGTGATGTTCTCTGTCTGTTAATGAGCTGCTATCTACATCCTGACCAGAGAAATAACTTGGGCCACATGACGAGGATGTCGCTTATTTGAATAAAGGATATTGTGATACCCCATCCCACATCGGTGGGGGATATAAACTTTGAGACTCGATTCCTTTTGTTTTGTTATGTATTTATGTAATGTGCTAGTTATCATTTTAATCATTATAGAAAAGCATATTTCTATACGTTTTATGCATGTGTTGGCTTAAAGGGCATGTGGGGTTTCAATCCTGGTTCTGTCAGGCTTTGTAGCAGAAAGTTAGTTTTCTTTCTGGGCAGGACCGCTTAATCGGTCTTTAAACTGCACGAGCGGTCTATCGGCAAGGGGTGCTTAAATACCAGCTCATGGCATTGGTTCTCGCACCGAAGCTTCTCTTCCAAGCTTCTTTCTTTCTCTCTTAAAAGAACATCCAAACTCTCTGCCTTCTCTATAGATTTTAGCTTGGCTCAGGCTCGGTTCTTGGCATTAGGATAGTCGATCCTTGTCATACGCACCGTGGGCTTCGCGGTCATCTAATCAAAATCTCATTTTGGCAACTTTAGTTTCTCGTCGGTGGTTAAAGATCGAGCTTTTTTTTTTTTGAACATGGGTTAAAGCTTGAGATTTTAACTCCTTACGGTAGGATTCTAGACTATCTTGCTTTAAAAGGGTGCTACATGTGATTTATACGTATTTTTACCATTTTAAAATGCTATAAACGTTTAACTTTGTATTTAAACCTTGTTTGGTTGGAATAAAAAGCATTTTATGCATTTTTTTTGGTGATTTATTACAAAGATGGTGGATGTGTGTGAACATGGTTTTCAAAAAGATGAGTTTGAAAATCAGTAGGATTTACGTTTATGTTGCAAAAATATGATTTTGGAGGTTTGGAGCTAACCTATGGGGTTGAGCCTTGATTTTAAACAATTCAGTTTGAATAGTAGAAACATTTTGAAAATGTTAGTTGATCTCCATGGTTTTATGGACGACGTGGCTGGATGCCATTGGACATTTGTACATGGCTATGTGTATTTACAAACATATTCGTAGTTGAGCTGTGTACCCTTTTAATGACTCTATAGATATGCCATAACAATGTGTGTACACTTAGGCCTCCATTGCTCCTCGGTGAATGTGTAAAAATTTTGTGGAAGTAGGTGCTTTATTCCTTCGGATTAATTCCCGTAAATGAAGTGGTTACCCCATTGGGAGGCATTTGTTGTTGTACCTTCGTATAGAACTTGTCATTACCTAGTGGCTCATTGAATGCCCCAGACCTACGATAATGGGTGAGAGTTTATAGTCGTTACCTTTGTCCCCGATGCCACAGAGTTGGTACATAGGAATCATTGTGGGTTGTGGAAACCTGGTTAGAAAATAACGTGTTATTTATCTTTGTTAAACTGTTGGACGTTGTAGGATTATATGAAAACTTGTGATTTTAAAGATGAAAAATCATTTTAAGACTTGTGTAGTCGAATTGTTCATATAATTCATGATTGCATGTTATGCTTTTAATTCATGCTTATCAATTCCTATTAGCTTCGGCTCACATTATGAAATTTAAAAACTTTCAGGTGAATTTAATTACATTGATTGATCTCGGTGAGCCCCAAAGGAGGCCCAAGACAAAAACTCTTTATTGTTATTAGTAGTTTTGTTGATCGGTTGTTATAACTATTTGTATTTGGATCATGTAATGAAGTTATATGTTTTGGACTTGAAAACGTGTTGCGTCTGCCTCGAGGCCTTAGTATCAATATATGTATGTTGTATGCTGATGAGAGGAACATTAGGTGGGCTATTGTATGAAATGGTTAACATTTTCGGTTGATTTTATTCTTTATATCAACTCTTGTGCCTTGAGGAAATATTCTGAATCTTATTTTAGCATGTTTTAGATGGCTTGGTTATGCCTTGAAATCTTTCAAAAATATTGAAAAATGGTTAAGTGTTGAGTGTGAAAAGTTAGGTTTTGAAAAAGTGGTCCAGAACCAGACCAATCGATGGACCGCTCAAGCGGTCAATCGAGCGGTCAAACCATACTCTCAATTGTTTTGCATACTGACGAAAAATAGTGTATAGGCAACGACCACTCGAGCATTCTTTTGACCGATCGAGCAGTGTGGTCATTTTTTCTAAAAATTTTATTTGTTTGTTTTAAAGCTTATCTCTTGGGGACCGTGACCTCATTCTTTTGGGTTTGTTCTTTTACATAAAATGAACCATCAAATGTGCATTTTTCAAAGGTTTTAAGCTCGCTTTTGTTTACGTTCATGGACCCGTGTGGGCTCGGGTGATTTTAATGGAACTTAAAATCATAAAATGTGTTTTTTTGGGGAGGTTCACATGACCCGGGTTTCGAAGCGTGACAACTTGGTATTAGAGCTCTAGGTTCGAATACCTAAGAGCAGTGGAAGAGGTTGCATCACCTTGTTAAGATGGTTACATGTGCTTGATTGCTTGTATTTAAATGTTTTGATAACATAATGACGATAATCTATTAAGCATGAAGATGCCGTGTATACGTGAGCATGAAGGTTAGACCTTAGGATTGATTAGCCTTGCCTTTGGGTATTTGGATCAACAAACTCGAAAGCTGAGTTAGAAATGCATTTGGCCGATGTACATTCTAGCAAAGAATCTAAGTAGGTTACCCAAATTGACTCATCACTCTTGATGGTACTTCTCGATACGTGGAACCTGTTTACATAATCTTAAATGGCTAAGTGTTATCATGATTATGTGACTTATATCTGTAATAACATGATGATTGAATCTTATGTTGTTATGCTCTATATTTTTTCATATAGAAGATATGTCTGTGCGAGGAGGACGAAGCCGTGGTCGTGGTTTAGGCCAAGGGGATGTGCCAATCCCTGATGCTGGGATGCTAATGCTCCCCTAGGACCAATAGATTAGGTAGGGTTGCTACGTGAGATTGTGGGTTCCATCCATCAGCTGGCCGAGGCCGCTAGGGGATGGGCGAGAGTACGTGAGCTGAGAGCAACTGTTGCTATATAGAAGTTTTTATGTCTTGACCCTCCTACTTTTATTGGGGATCCCGATCCCAACGTAGCCATAGAATGGCTAGAGTTTGTGACGAGAATTCTGGATACATTGTAGATAGTCAAGGATGACTTGAGGATGGTATTTGCTGCTTTTCAACTGAGGGGTGATGCCCATGAATGGTGAAAATTTTCCATAACTACTTTGAAAGGTACGTGGGTAGCTTTTGCTAATGTATTTCTAGAGAAATACTTTCCTAAGTCCTCTAGAAACCTATTCCAGGAGAAATTTCTTTCTCTTACCCAAGGAGTTATGACTGTGGCTCAGTACGAGGCAAAATTCACCAACTTGTCCTATTTTTCATAGGAAGTTGTAGTTATAGACGAATTACGTGCAAAGAGGCTTGAGAGGGATTTGAGACCCACGATCAAAGATCGAGTGGCGGCATTGAGGATACACGTATTTATAAACTTGGTGGAGTCAGCTATCACCGTGGAAAATACCTTAAATAAAACACGCAGGGTTAGAGATAGCAGTGCCCAGCAGGGTGGAGGAGGTGCACAGTTTGAGGGGAGTAAGAATAAGCGATAGAGGTCATTCGATTTAAATTCTCATCTTGCGGGATGATATCAGCTGCATTTAGTATTGATACCCTTAGTGGCTTCATTAGGAAGACCGGAGCAAAGGGAGCTCATTTGTTATCGATGCAGACAGCTAGGGCATCGTGCGTCAGATTGTCCGCAGAGGAGGCAATCCTAGAGTTCAATACCTGTTTAGTCTCAGGGGAGAAAGCCACCAATCTGTTTTGGGTGTGGCCAGCCAGGGCATTTTCAAAGGAGCTGCCCTCAGGAAGGGAGTATACAGAGCATGGCAGGTGCACCAGTTGTTCAGCCTGTACAGGGATGATAGACATACAGGTAACAGCTAGCAGCTCAGACTTCTAGAGTTATAGAAGGGGGTACCTCAGTTGAGTTAGTGCGATAGACCGCAGAACTGAGTGTACGCCCTTATAAATCCCAATTCCTCTAAGGCACTAGTTGTGCCTGATGCTATAGCGACTACCTTAGTTATCAAAGGTACTTTCTTAGTGTACTGATCATGGGCTAGTGTTCTCGTCGACACGAGAGTATCGCATTCTTTTATCTCATCTATTTTTGCATCTACTTTGGGGTTAGAGATAGACTCGTTGCGTGGCACATTGTGTGTAAAGACCCCAATCAGTGGAAACATGGTGTTGGGATGAGTTTGTAGATCTTGTGAGTTAGAGGTCATCGGCTGTTGTTTAGAGTTTCATTTCATCATTCTCGACATGACCACATTTAATATCATCCTAGGGATGGATTGGCTGATCACCTATTATACCTATATCGATTGTGATCAACGGTGGGTATCGATTTGTACACCTAAGGGTGATTATTTTTGTTTTGTGGGTTATCGGGATGATGATTCGGTGCCCATGCCCAGTGTTGTGCGAAACTGAGGAAACCTTAATTCCCTCTTTTTTACTCTCAAGTTGAATGATGCTGTCGAGGTTCGAGGAGAATTTCCCCCTATGGTTTGTGACTATCTAGATGTCTTTCCTGATAATTTATTTGAGTTACCATCAAGTCATGAGGTAGAGTTTTCTATCGATCTTGTTCCGAGAGCCGCTCTTATTTTGATGTTGTCTTATCATTTTGCACCAGCAGAGTTGCGAAAGCTTAAGGTACATCTTCAGGAGTTGCAAGATAAGGTCTTTGTGTGCCTGAGTACGTCCCCGTGGGGAGCTTCGACCTTATTTGTCAAAAAGAAATATGGGTCCTTGAGATTATGTATTGATTATCGGAAGATGAATTAGGTGACGATGAAAGACAAGTATCCTATGCCGAGAATTGATGATTTGTTTGATCAATTAAAGGATTTATGTTGCTTTTCTAAGATTGATTTGAGATTAAGATTTCATCAGTTCAGGATCAAGGAAGAAGACATAGCAAAGACCGCCTTCCGAACTCGTTATGGTCACTACGAGTTTTTAGTTATTCCATTCGGTTTGACAAATGCTCCTGCGACGTTTATAGACTTGATGAACCACATATTCCATCCATATCTTGATAGTTTTGTGGTTGTGTTTGTAGATAATATTCTTATCTACTCTCCATTGAGGGAGACACATGAGGAACATCTGCGTATTGCCTTACAGCTGTTGAGGGAACATCGATTGCATATAAAGTTTGAAAAGTGTGAATTCTGGATGCCAGAGGTGAAGTTTCTTGGACATGTGGTATCGGGGGATGGAGTATCTATGGATTCTTTGAAGACTAACGTAGTGATGAGTTGGGAACGACTAAAAAGTGTGTTTGAGATTCGTAGCTTTATAGGTTTGGCAGGTTGTTATCAATGATTTGTGAAGGATTTTTCTCGATTCGCCGCGCCAATGACTCACCTTACGCGAAAGGCAGTCACGTTTGTTTGGAGTGAGTCTTGTGAGTTGGTATTTTAGGAGCTGAATAAGAGATTAACGAGTGCACTAGTGTTAGTTATTTCGGAATGAGGTTTGGGTTACATAGTGTATTGTGATGCGTCGGATGATGGCTTGGGGTATGTCTTGACGTAGGAGGGTAAGGTTGTGGCTTACTGATCTCGGCAATTGAAGACATACAAACAGAACTATCCGACACATGATTTGTTAGGGTTGTATACTAAAAATCATGTTTGAATTTTTGGTATTATTTTTATTTATTAATAAAACTATTTTTTTATTTTAATGTGAATCTTTATGAGCAATGTATATATTTTATTATTTATTTAATGTTGTGCATGGGTATCTTTTATTCTACATATTATTTAATTTGGTGTATAGAGTTTGGTTTACACACAGAAGACTAGATCAAAAGGTTCTTATGGAATATAAGTTTTGGTTTACAGTTTAAATGAAATTGGACAAACCATCGGTACGACTGTACCACAGAGTTTTACTAGAATTGTCTTGGTTACGGGAAATAGATAATAGCGTCGTCTATTGTTCCGACTCGCTATACTAGTACACTTTGTGTGTATTGAATAGGACCACATCGAGGTAATTAATTTTATACTGAGTTAATAAATTAATTTACACCCCATGATTATTATGAATGCTTATACTTTTAATCCTAAAATAATTATTATTTACGTATATTTAATATTCATTGTTTTGATTCACTAGAGGGTATGATCTTATATGGGTCAATAATCCTGGTGAGTTGAATAGCAATATTAATTATATGCTGAATATTAATTATTAACAAAATTCACGTCTTGAATAGTCGGAATTGATCATACTCCATTAAGGAAGCTTATAAATTTTGATCGAGCTAAACTCTAGAGGTGGATTTTATGAACCGACAGTTGAATAAGTTAAACGGAATGGCTTAAATTTTTTTTTAAAAAGTCGATTAAAATAATTGTCAGTAATTTAATTTAATCGGTGGGTATCTGTAATCTTAACGTGGGAAAAATAATAAGTATTTAATAATAGAAGCTCGAATAATTAATTTTGAGAATAAGGCTGGGAGTGCAATTTTAATTCTTTAGTGGAATGAATTATAATTTTTATTTTGTGAAATTGCTTCTGGATTGAGGTAAGATTTTATAATTACATTGGAAGCCCATATCTTATTTATTTCACAGGTCCCTATTATAACCTATTTACATGTCTTTATAACCCTGGCCGCCAGATAATCCATTCATTAAGTCTTTTAGGGTTTCCACATAACAAAAGAACCAGAACTAGAAGAGGTAGCCAGAGAGGGTTTAGAGCATGAATGATCTAAGCCCACACTTAGTTCATGTCTTTGGCATTTAGAAATATTGTAGAAGATCTGAACAGAGAAAAGATTGTCGTTTGATTGTCGTGTTGATCTTTGGATTCAACTTTAAGAACAGAAACGTGATCAAATCAGTGAGATCAAGCAGGTATAATCCCTATTTCGCCTTGTGGGTGTATCAAATTTTTGTTTCAGGGATCGGGGTTCAGTTTTGTTCATCCCGTACAGATTCCATTTGGACGGTTTTGCCGTCTGTCTAGATGGTTCGGCACTGCACAATTTTTTTTATGTTGATCATGTGCACCATCTCAATTTTCTACGATTCAGTTCCCTTTATGATTTAGAGTTGGCAGCCGTGGTTTTTACCTTAAAGGCATGGCGGCACTATTTGTATGATGAGCATTTTAAGGTTTTCTCGAATGACAAGAGTTTAAAATACTTATTTTCTCAGAAGGACCTGAATTTACGCAAGCGACAATGGATGGAGTTTATGGAGGACTATGACTTTGATCTTCGGTATCAGCCCAGAAAGGATAATGTCATGGCTGACGCTCTCAGTAGCAGGTCTCATAGTTCGTTGGCTTCTATTGCCATGCAAGAGTGGGACATGCTCGAAGAGGTTGGTGAGTTTGATTTTTGTCTTAGGGAGATAGGGGAGGGTGAAACCTTATTTTCAGTGGTTTCGCGACCCATGTTAATTGCCCGTGTTTTGGAGCTCAACAGGCAGATCAAGAAGCTCAGATGTTTCGAGATTGTGTTGCCAGTGGGGGAGACACCAAGGGTTGGGTTGTGAGTCCATATCAGAGTTTGAGATTTGTTGGGAGAGTATTTGTGCCATAATTGTGTCGCGATGATGTGTTACAGGATTTCCACCATTCTCGTCTTGCAATGCACCCAAGAGGCATCAAGATGTATGATGATCTGCGCCGTTAATTCTTGCGGAAGGGAATGAAGATGGATGTGATTCAATTTGTTTCTTGATACCTTACTTGTCAACAAGTGAAGGCAGAACATCAAAGGCCAGCAAGATTGCTACAGTTGTTGGCGATATTAGAATGGAAGTGGGAGAACATCACGATGGATTTTGTGTCTGGATTTCCTAGATCGTCTAAGGGGCATGATGCTATTTGGGTTGTGGTTGATAGACTAACAAAGTCTACGCACTTTCTTCCCATTCGGGTGAAGGATACCGTGGACAAAGTTAAGTAGGATGTATGTTGGTGAGATTGTTCGGTTACACGGAGTACCTGTACCTATCCTTTCCGATCGAGACCCGCACTTTACATCGTACTTTTGGCAGAGTCTTCAGGTAGCTTTTGGGACGAATTTGCTTTTCAGCACTACTTTTCATCCTCAGACGAATGGTCAGTCCGAACGTACTATACAGATTCTAGAGGACATACTGAGAGCTTGTGTGCTCAATTTTTGGGGTCCTTGGGAGGACCATTTGTCTTTGGCAAAATTTGCGTCTAATAATAGCAATCAGTCTAGCATTGGGATGACGCCTTTTAAGGCTTTGTATGGTAGGCCGTGTAAGTCACTGGTATGTTGGGCAGATGCGAGAGAGGTAGCAGTTTTGGGACCAAATTTGGTACGAAAAACAATAGAGAAAATTACGATGATTCGCTAATGTTTGGTGACGGCCCAGAGTTGCAAGAAGAATTACGCCAACCTGAGGAGGAAGCCTTTAGAGTTTGGGGTGGGGGACCACGTGTTTTTAAAGGTTTCACCCCACTAAGGATTAATGAGGTTTGGCTATAGCGGGAAGTTGTCGTCGTGTTTTATTGCGCTGTTTGAAATCCTAAAGAGGATTAAAGAGGTGGCATACCGTTTGACCTTGCCTCCTCAATTGCCATCAGTGCACAACGCGTTTCATGTTTTCATGCTTCAAAAATACGAGCCTGAACTGTCACATGCCTTGGATTGGGCTGAGTTGTGAGTGGGTGAGGATGTTTCTTTTGAGGAATGACCTGTGAGGATTTTGGACAAGAAGGAGCAAGTATTGAGAGGGAGAACGTACCATTGCCTATGTTAAAGTGTGGCTTTATCACGGTGTCAAAGAAGCTACGTGGGAGCTTAAGTCCGAAGTTCATGCTAGGTGTGGCACCAGAATTTTGGGATTTTTGAAAAATGGTCAAAAATAAGAGAATTCAAATAAGTTTGAAAAATATTTTAACACATTGATAGCCAAATTTTAAAAATTTCTTTTTGTTGAAAATAGAGTCGCCACTTAGTTTTTGAGAAAAACTAAGAAAAACAAAAATAACTACAGATCTTTAAAATGTTTAACCAGAAAAAAAGGGTTCAGGGGTTAAAGTACGAATCGGGAAAGGTGTTAGGCTCCCGTTCGCCCAACCGTAAAGTTGGCCTCTACTAATCATCATTAGTTCTTTAATATGATTTCTCAAATGCATGCAAATAAAAAAAATGAAGGCAAAGAGAGAACATCCAAAATTAAATATAGAAAATACATAACATATGTATATAGAACGCTAAATAAAAGAAGTACCAAAAGAAAAATCCTAAGTCCTACGGTATGCAATTTCTAGCTAAAAAATACATGGAGCACACCCACATGCGATATTATTAAAACAGCTTAAACTAGTATGATTCAAATAAAAGAGCAAAATATGCTAAAAAATGCTAAAATTGCCTAAATATGATTTGTTATAAAATAAGTCAAACTATTCTAAACATAATACTAAACTACTAAAATGACCTAAACATGATTTGTTATAAAATAAGTCAAACTATTGTAAACATAATACTAAACTAACATATAAAACATGCATATTCTTAAACTATCAAAAGCATAACTAAGATAAAAGCAATGTGAAAATCCTATATTAAAAAGTTTACCAAAGAAAAAATAATGAATCCTAATAACAAGTGTTTTATGTATTAATATGATAAGAAAATATTTGAAAATTTAATTTGAAAGAAAAAAGTAATAAAGGAAAAACTTACGAAAGAAAAATTAAACCAAAATAAGAAGGTTTAAAAAATGCTATTAAACTAATGAAAAGAAAACCTAACTATTTATATTTTAAAAGAGATAAAAGAAAATAAAGAAAAAAGAAAACAAAAGGGAAGAAAATTACATTTAAACAAATAAGAATTAGAATAAAAGACTTTTTATGATTTTTGGGTTTAACAAAAGAAAAGTACCATGAAAAGAAAATAAAACTATAGAAAAAAAAAAGAGTTTTATAAGAAAAATAAATACTAACATTAAAAGAAAAAAATACTAAATAGAACATTATAAGGAAATTAAAGCTAATAATAAAAGTAAGAAAGATAAAAAAAAATACAATACTAGAAAAGAAAATTACACTACTATTAAAGAAAAGAAAAGAAAGATGGAAAATAAATGCTTGGAAAGAAATATTAAGCTAATATTAAAATAAAATAAAATAAAATAAAATAGAATATTAGTATTAAATGAAAAGGAAAAGAAAAGGAATATCAATATTAAGGAACATTTAACCAATATTAAGAGAAAAAAAAAAAGAAAACACTAGTATTACATGAAATATTAAATTAACATTAAAAGAAAAATAAAGAAAAAGAAAATAAAATATACTAGAAAAGGAATTGAACAAATACTAAAAAGATAAAAAAAATTTAATTACAACTATTTAACTCAAACGTGAATGTAGTATTGACAACTATATTCACATAAATGTAAGTGTCTTGATTATAACAATTAACAACATTAATAAGTTGTAATTGCCAAAAATATTGGCACTAATTAATGAATAAAAAAATGACAATATGCAAAGTATGAATATGTAAACTAAGAAATTAATAATTAAATTATATGAATCAAATTAAATAATAAACAATGTTAACTATACAAACGAAATAAATAAGCGAACTGAAAGTGAATTTAACCCGATCACTCAAAAAGAGAGGGAATGGAGTTAGAAAGATTGGGAATCCAGACAAGGTACCTGAATCGCCAAAGAATCCTTGAATCGAGGAATGGTGGTAGGCAATTCGGTCATCGGGCGATGATCCAAGCTAGGATTTCAGAACTTCAATATTAGAGGTTCGGCTCTCGGTACTTTGGCAAGATTTCGACGTCGGGGCTCGGGATTGCTCAGTGGCTCGGCAGAGCTTCTCTCTCTAAACTTCTCTATAATTTTTTATCCTGAAAATGTACCAGGGGGTACGGTATTTATAGAATTCTTCAACCAATGAGATGCTGGCATGTTCTGGGACACGTCAAGGTTTTTGGAGTTGGCGGCCGCTGGGTATGAACATGGCATTTGCCACATCAAAAGAAGCTTCCAGAAAGTTCTACTGGCGGTCGCCATAATGGAGTTGGCGGTCACCACTTTGCAAGTTGGCGGTTGCCAGGTTGGAGTTAGTGGTCGCCAGGTTGGACATGACGGTCGCCACAAAAAATGGAAGCTTTCAAGAGGTTCTATTAGCGGTCACCACAATGAACATGGCAACCCCAAGGTTCCAACATGGCGGTTTAATGATGATTTCACTAGTTTGAAGGTTTTAATGAATGAGTTCAAATACCGAGCTTGGATCATTCCCCGAGGATGGTACTAAGGCACCATTCTAGCTGTTTTCATCATTGAATTCACCTAAGATTGGGCGGAGTCAAATTGGGGTGTCTACAGTTGCCCCACTTTGATATAACTTGCATAGCAACGGGTGATTCAAGTTATATCAAAGATCTAGAGACAACATTCATTTGATCGAGCCGTCAATTTTAGGTCACAAACATACAAGCTTGCATATGATGTTGGTCATACTTGAATTTTCATCGAGCTATCTACATACCCCTTTGCTAGGGATCAGACCAAAACGTAGTTCACCGGGCAAAGTGCAAGGATGCAAGATAAGAAACATGATGCAGATGCTGTTATAATTGAACAGATCCTAAAGATCGAATCAAGATCTAAAGGAAAGTACAAACAAGTCAAAGATTGAGTCAAGATCTAAGAACTCAGCTAGGGATAAAATAATTAAAAAGATTGAGTCATGATCCCAGAAATTATTTTAACCAGGAAAGCAACAACAAATTTATAGGTCGAGTCAAGACCCACCAATTTGGAATGATTGCTAAGGATAAAAATAATTAAAAACTAAGTTACAGCTTAAAATTAGATTTATCGGGAAGGAAAATAACGAATTAATAGGTTGAGTTAAGTCCTAAAAATTCGGGATGAAAGCAGGATAAAAATAACTAAAAGCCAAGTTACGAGTTAAAGTTAAATTTATAGGGAAGAAAATCGCGAATTAATAAGTTAAGTCAAAACCTAGAAACTCGGGATGAAGCGCGGAATAAAGATAATTAAAAGCTAAATTACGACTTTTAACTAAATTTATCAGAAAGGATAACCACGAATTAATAGGTCGAGTTAAGATTTAAAAATTCTGAATGAGGTATGAGATAAAAATAATTAAAAATCAAGTTACAACTTAAAATTAAACTTATCGGGAAGAAAGCCACGAATAAATAGGTCGAGTTAAAATCAAAAAATTCAGGACGAAAGCGGGATGAAAATAACTAAAAATTCAAGTTACCACTTAAAGTTAAATTTATCGGGAGAAAATATTAATTACTAGGTCGAGTCAATATCTAAAAATTCGGGACGAGGTATGAGATAAAAATAATTAAAAACCGAATCAAGGCTTAAAACTATCTTTACCGGGAAGGATAATCATGAATTAATAGGTCGAGTCAAGACCTAAAAACTCGGATGCCTAGCGCACTAGAGCTTAGGGTCCCTAGTCTTCTACTAAGACGTGTAGGATTTACCTAGCGCACCAGGGCTTAAGGTGCCTAGTCTTCTAGCGCTTGAGATATTTGCCTGGCGCACCATGGCTTAGGGTGCCTAGTCTTCTAGAGCTTGAGAGATTTGCCTAGCGTACCAGGGCTTAGGGTACCTAGTTTCCTAGGGCTTGGGGTTCCTAGTCTTCTACTAGGACGTGTAAGGTTTGCCTGGCACACCAGAGCTTAGGATGCCTAATCTTTAGGGCATGAAAGATTTGCCTAGCTCACCAGGGCTTAGGGTGCTTAGTTTTCTAGGGCTTGAGAGATAGAATGCCTAGTATGCTAGGACTTGAAACATAGGATGCCTAGCACATTAGGGCTTGGAAAACCTAAGACGCCTTCTGGACTTAGGACCTAAACGCCTTATGGACTGGGGTTTAAAAAAAACTTAAGACACCTTCTAGACTTAGGACCTAGACGCCTTATGGACTAGGATTTGAAGAAAACCTAAGACACCTTATGGACTTAGGAGGTTTGAAAAAAATCCAAGACACCTTTTGGACTTAGGACCTAGATGCCTTATAGGCTAGGGTTTGAAGAAAACCTAAGAGACCTTCTAGACTTAAGACCTAGACGCCTTATGAACTAGGGTTTGGAGAAAACCTAAGACACCTTCTGGACTTAGGACCTAAACACCTTATGAACTAGGGTTTGAAGAAAATCTAAGACACCTTTTGGACTTAGGATCTAGAAGCCTTATGGACTAGAGTTTGGAGAAAACCTAAGACACCTTCTAGACTTAGGACCTAGACACCTTATGGACTAGGGTTTGATGAAAACCTAATATACCTTCTGGACTTAGGACCTAGATGCCTTATGGACTAGGGTTTGAGAAAACTAAGACTTCTTCTTGACTTAGGACCTAGACGCCTTATGGACTAGGGTTTGAGAAAACCTAAGACACCTTCTGGACTTAGGACCTAGACGCCTTATGAACTAGGGTTTGGAGAAAAACCTAAGACACCTTCCGAACTTAGGACCTAAACGCCTTATGGACTAGAGTTTGGAGAAAGACCTAAGGATCGTCACTCACATGCGAACTTAGGGTTGGGTTTGCCTAGCGCACTAGGGCTTAGGGTACTTAGTCCTCTACTAGGAAGTGCAATAACGAAAGGATCGTCACTCACACACGAACCTAGGGTTGGAAGATTTACCTGGCGCACTAGGGTTTAGGGTACCTAATCTTCTACTAGGACATGAAAAACCTAAGGATCGTCACACACACACACGAACCTAAGGCTGAAAGAATTTTCTTGGCGCCCGAGGGCATAGGTTGCCTAGTCTTTTAGGGTTTGAAAGATTTACCTGGCTCACTAGGGCTTAGGGAACCTAAGAGTCGTCTTACAAACCTAGGACCTAGACAATGTTTCGCATATGACTAGGATTTGAAATAAGTTTGCCTGGCGCACCAGGGCTTGGATCAACAAACTATTGCTGAGGGTTGTTACACAGCTTTTAGGATCCAAGGGCTCATGTTTTCTGTTTTGGTCTTTAAGAGTTATGCTCTACTATAGAGGAGTTCACCGTCATTCTTAATCTCGTCCTGCGGGAGTTCGTGCCAATACCTTCCATGTTCATCATGCATCCTTGTTGTCTGACTAGCCAAGAGATTTCTTTCTTCGTCCATAGGGATTCACTGGACCTAGATTCTACCCTACTAGTTCCCTTGGTGACTTCAGCTTTTAGTTGCAGCGCCGTTATGTTATGTGCTTTTGTCTTCTTGCCTAGTACCTTCTTGTTTCCTATGACGACTGGGTTAACACTATTCTAATGGACATTGCTGAGCAAATATGGGCAGGAAAGAACTTCGTGTCCCTAGTTTTGGCTTGGACCCTTATGCTATCCACGTCTTTTATCGGTTGTCCTCTGCTTCTCCAAGTAAAAGTCAAATCTCCCATTTTCTCCGCTCTTCTCTCCTTTTATTAATTTCTCTCGATTTTTACCTCTCTTCTCTTTTTTTGTTGATTTCTCTCGGATTTTACTGTTCTTCTCTCCCCTTTTTTTTCACTATTTCTCTTTATTTTTTCGCATATCTCTCCTTTTGCTGATTTCTTTCTATTCATACCTCTTCTCTCTTTTCAGATCTGCTGATAGAGAAGGTAAATCTTCTGTCAAAACTGGCTTCATATGGGCACAACGATGCTGCCTTTGTCTATCGTCCTTTTTACCCGATATGCACTACCGATGCGGCTTGGAGACAGTATCTTTCTTTGCTAATTGGAAGAGACATCACTTGGCAGTGCTCCTGATAGCGGATCCCTTTTATGACTTTGACTACTATGGGCCATCCAGATGTCTTGCTGATTGGTCTGTGGCTGTCCACCTTCTATTATCCACACCGAATCATGAGGCAGTTTGGTCGAGGTCATATCATATTTTACGCTGTATGGGGTCGTATTAATTCATCTTCCCTTTAGGCCCCATTTCTGGCGCGATATCTGGAGGTTTGACCATCTCGTTCACTAATGGAGATACAGGAGCGATCCCACACTAATCTCTCCGAGGAGTACAAGGCGTGGTTGGTTTAGAAAAAAAAAGAGCAGAAACAAAGAAGATGGAGAAGAACAAGTAGTAAAGAGAAGGAAAATCTAAGAGATCTGTTTTACTTTTAGAATTTTGTAGCTTTCTTCTTTATTTAGAGTTTGGGACTTGCGTGCCCGTTCTTTATTTCCAAAACCTTGTGATTGCAGCTGAAGCAATGAAAATCTCACGTTTATCTGCAAAAGGTTCCCAATTATTTAAAATTTTTTGATTCTTGCAATTAAATAACCTTATTATCAAAACTCAAAGATAAATTTGCATTGATCATTACTCGGATTCAAAGATAGCTAAAACAATTAAGGTGGCCGAACTTCTTAAAAGAAACTGCCTACGTATCCCAAAAAGTGGAATCAGACCGTACCGTACTTCGAGCTCGGTTTACTCTCGGATATTAACACTCTCCTTTTGTGATGCCCTAACTTTTGCCAATGTCGCCCTTTTGAATTTTTGGCTTTGCAGGCTGCTCTAACTTTTGCCTGGGTCGCATTTTCAATTTTCAACCCAATGAGCTTTTATCTTATTTTATTTTTCTTTCAAGGGTAGTATTTTTTTGAGTTTGTTCAAGTTGATTGGAGTAGAGAACGTGTTACCATACAGATCCATGATGATTACAGCACCACCGGTCATAATAGTCTTGATTAGATACGGCCCGGATCAATTTGGCTTGAACTTTTCTCTTGGATCAAAAATAGGAGCCTTGATTTTTTTAAGAACCAAATCACCTTCTCTCAGGTCTCGGGCACACTTTGGCTATCTTCTTTTGATACCCTTGTACGTGGAACAGAATTTGAAGTCTTCTTTCATCAAATAAGAGGAGTTCTTCCATCTGATTCCTCTGCCATTCTTCTGCAAGCACCATGTCTTATACTTCTTGATCTTTTCAAAGAATTTCTGCAGCACTATGATATGGCCGTCTTGATCTTTTGGACTTCACAATCATATCATTTACATACATTTTGACTTCCTTGTGTATCATGTTATGCAACAAGGTATTGGAAGCCCTTTGATAGGTTGCTCATGCATTCTTCAAATCAAATGGTGTCACATGGTAACAGTAGGTTCCCCATTGTGTAATGAGTGCCATTTTTTCTCTGTCTTCAGGGTCTATTAAGATCTGATAGTACCTGAAGAAACCATCCATAAATGATAAAAGAGTGTGCCCCGTTGTGCTATCTATCAAGATGTCAATGTGCAGTAATAGAAAGTCGTCCTTCGAACTAGCCTTCTTGAGATTCTAAAAATTCACACAGATTCTGATGCATCCATCCCGGCACAATGTTGGCCACCTACTTCGGATACTTAGTTAGCATAAGAAATCCAGCGTTGATCTGCTTAGTGACTTATTCTTTGATCTTTAGACCCCATTCTGGCCGTATCCTTCTCGATTTCTATTTGACCAATTTGGCATCGGGATACAAAGGGATATGGTGTTGGATAATATCATAATCAATTCCGGACATGTCCTTGTATGATCATGCAAAAATGTTTCTGAATTCTTTTAATAAAGTCATCAATTGTTCAAGTTCAACTGAAAATAAAGAAGAACCAATTTAGACAATTTGTGGGTTAATTTTATTACCCAGATTTATTAACAAAGTTTCTTTAATTATTGGTTGGACACGCATTTTTTCTTCTCTTTTAAAGCTTTTTAATTCTTCAGGAACATCCCATTTGAATTCAAAATTATCAGAAAAAGTACAAAATAAAAGAAGCAAAGTAGAATAATCAAAACCTTTGTTTATTTCATTGATATCAAAGAGAGTAGGGATTACAAAATTGAAAGCAATGAAAGAGGGTGCATAGACAGACATGCTCTCTAACTCAACTGATCTAAATAAAGCAAACACTTACAAGAATCCAACTTGACTCGAGACTTAAATCATGTAAATTGAAAGAATTCAAAAATCAGCTGTGACATTCGGTGCAGATGGAGGTGGAATGACCTTATTGTCAATAAGGTCTTGAATGTCATGACGGAGTTTCAGACATTTGTCGGTTGGGTGTCTGTGGCTCTAATGGTATGAGCAATATTTGGTGGAATTGTAGCGTAGCGGTAAAGGGTTAGGAGGCGGCATTGGATCAAGAAGCTTTATCATCCCTTTCTCGACAAGTCGATTCATGACCATGGTCAGAGAAATATTAAGGGGAGTGAAAACGCTCCTTGGCTTTTTCAGCTGCGGCGGCTAGTTGTTTCTGGGAAGAGGTAATGAATGTGAAGAATTCGGTCGATCTGATTGGGGATTTAGAAAATTCACCTCATTAGAGCGAAGATATAGGGTTAGTGGATTGGTAAGGTCTTCTTGACATTTGGTTCGGCTCGACCTCCTTGATATCATCAGACTGGATTGCATCTTTTATCTGAACCCCAGCATCAAACAACTGCTCAAATATGGAGAGCGGCTATGTGATCAAATAACGTTTCTGGGAGAATTACAGATTCTTGACCAAAATTCTCACCTGTTCCTTTTCTGTTGGTCGGTTTGTCATTTTAGCTGCCTTTGCTCTCCACCTGGTCAAAAAGTC